>OY101452.1:8341459-8425742 GCA_956483635.1 Panzeria rudis
ACCCTTCGCTCTAGTTTGTAGCAGTAAATCATTGGATCTCGAAAGTTGTCTAGTTATATCAATATCGAATCCTTAGCAATAATTGAATACATTTAAAAATAATTTCTCCAATTAAGACAAGCATGTTTTCAAATGTTTTCAATTTATAAAATAAATTTTCAATTTATAAAATAATTATAAATAAATTTTATTTACATACATACATGTGGGATTGTCATAAGGGGACCGTTCGGACCAGAGTTGCCAAATTAGCGCCTTTGGCGCTAGTTTTAGCGCTTTTGGATGTAAAAGTCGAATTTTTTCTCTACAGTGCTTTTTTCAAATAAAGCGCTAAATTGGCGCTTTTTCTCAAGAAGTTTTTCACATTTATTTGTTAAAAGAGTTTTATTTTGGCTCTAAAATAAAAATTAGTTAAATATTGTTATTTAAAAAAGATGTATCCAAAACTATTGCCAGCAGTATTTTGGCTCAAAATATACCAATTTTCACGAAAATATTTGGGTATAATTATGCGTATCAGGATATTGCACTTGTATACCTGAATGAATTTTAGATAAATTTTTGTTATTATCAACTTTTTATTGAATTCCCAATGTTTATTTAACATCACTCTTTTTTCATAAGGTATATTTTATACGGCTGCTATTCTCGAATATAATTTTACTTTAAGTATTGTCTATAACAATAGCAAATATGTGACATGGAATGAAGTAAGCAAACTGTGTCAACAATCTACTTTCAGCCTTCGGTCGACTCTTATGCAGAAAAGTATGAATTATGTGGTTACTTACACCGTTATTTAGCTCAATAATAACTTGAAATATCGAAAACATATAGCGCGAAGTTTCTAACATGCATTTGCTGTCCTTTAAACGAAATAAATATTTATGTTTTTTAAAGTTTTTTTCATTTGAATTTAATCTAGCGCTTTTTAAGGAGGTGGACAGCGCTATTTGGTTAAGAATAGTTCACAACACTGGTTCGGACATGCACAGCTTACGACCAGGGTTGTCAGATTTGGCGATTTCTCGCCAAAGGTGACGATTTTAAAACTGGTTTGGCGTCTTAATTTTCGATTTGGCGACATGGCGATATTTTGGCGATCTATAAAGAAGTTGGCGATTTTCTTGGCTATTTTTGATGAGCCATAAATTTTTTTTTGAGAAACTTAAAGTCAGTGTGAAAAAATAACATTATATTTACTCTTGTAGTTTTATGTATGAGTTTTTATACATAATCAGCCTTAACATGAATTTCACATGTGAAAATTTCCGAATAAAATTGTTTGTTCACATGGATTTTAATTTCGTATCATGAGTTCCATGCGAATAAAATAACATACCTGGTTTTAAAAACAGGTGTGTGAAGTTTTTGAAAGCAAAAACAAATCCAAAAAACAATGTTTTTCGGAGTTTAAGAATGTAAACATTCGGAAATTTTCTCAACACATTTTATTCATGATACCAACAGTTCTTATGTTCGGAAATTTCCATGTGAAATTTTATTCGTGATAAGGCTGTATATGTATATATGTATGCGAACAAAATGTATTGAAAGAATATTTTCAACACATCAAAGCTCATCTGCAAAATAGAATGCAATTTGAATGAAACGTTATTACGAGTTGTAAAATATATGAACGTAAATAACTCTTTGTTGCACTTATCAAGAAATGCTGAACGCATTTAATTACCTTCCTCTTGAGGATGAAGTGTATAATTGTTCTTGATATGTAATAAAACTGTAATTATGTAAAAGTTTTTTTTTGGGTTTACTTCTTAACAATCGATTTTATATTAGCAGTAAAACCATGAATCATAAAATTGAAAATGTAATCAAAATTCTAAGGTACTTCATAAAGCCCTAGAAAACTCAAATTTAATACATAAAAAAGCGGAAACTTTCCTCCTAGCAGACTGAAATTTAGTTTATAGTCTACAATTTTCATATTAGAGAAGTAAAAAGGATGAATATCAGTAAAGATTTTATATAAAAATCGAACTTCCTAAAGTCTTACATTACTGAAATTCAGCATGTAGGATAGAAATTGAATATTAAATATGTAAAAATTAAGAAATCGGACCGCTCCAATACTCCAAAAAGGTGGTGCGAATTATCGCTAATTTCCTCAGTAAATATCTGCTTATCTGATATCGGAATTTCCCTAGCAACCCTCTAGAACGGCTGTATATCTCTCTGTACATTCTTTTAGTATTACAGTCGTGTGTTGGAGCTGACACGGGCAATTTTGTATTGCTTTAACCCTTTCGCTATATTGTATCCATATGGACACACGTAAATTGATAAGCGTCTCACAAGAACCGCATTAATTTTATCTTTGGATTGCTAACGGATTATAGAATTTCCAGGTCTTATTTCTTAATTTTTGTCACTTTTGGACATTTTTTTGGTTTTATTTTCTTAAAAAAAATGCGAATTTAAAAAAGCATGTTTTAAATATTTACGTTTTAAATATTTAAAAAATTACGCTATGACAAAAAGTGGAAAAAGTGTCTTTGGCTAAGGTCAGCCTAAAGTAAATTGGGCTACCAAATAGCTTTCAGAAGTTGAAAAATTAAAAATAAAGAATTAAATATGTATAATAACTAAATTTTAAAACAATAAACTTAAATGAAAACAATCGGATATGAAAATTTATTAAAAATTGAATCTGAAACCAGAAATAAACTAATCACAAAAGCATTAACTTGACTTGAATCTTGACAAGCCTTAAAAAAACTTGACAATCAAGCCAAATCAAGCCCGTCTGGCAAGTCTAGTATGGCTACTAATGAGTGAAATATATAAACAAAAAAATATTTAAAATTTGTTAAGCAAATAAAATTCTTTTGGGTAAAATACATCATTTTATATGTTTTTCTGAAAAATTTTACAAAAATATCTGTGGTTAAAGTCGGCTCAAACCGTTAATTTTGTAAATGCGGCTGGAATATATAATCCGATTCCACCCGCTCCATCGGAGGCACCTGGATCAATGAAAATAAGCCCGGCATCGGCTGCCAGCCGGCTATCAGCCACACGAATTGGACCTCTGTATATAGAAAACTGAGTTGCACCCAAATCCACTAATTCGTAGCATTCTAAATTATAGAGGCCACATATGGCTGAGAAGGAAGGATACTATATTTCTCAGCCGTACATGAGATACCCCAACAAAAACTTTTCTTACTGGTAGGCAAAAAATGAGGATTTTAACTTTAACTGTCCTGCGGAAAATTTGCTGACAAATGATCCAAAAGTACTCTTCCTATGGCTTGAGAAAATGAGACTGGTACCAAAAATAAGGAGTAGTGAATGGTGAAAAAAGAGATATCGTGTTAATGGTCACATATTACCCATTTTCAGTCAATTTAGTTCGTACTCCGGCTAGTATTGTAGTAAACGACACTGAACAAATTCGATCTAAGGCCTATCACATAGTATCTATATAATATTAATTGTCTCCCTTCAATTAGAGTGCCATGCCATTCAGGAATCTGTTCCGTAACTATATTCAGATATTCTGCCTTATTACGGTTGCCGTAGTCGTGACGAAATCGATAAAGTATGGCAACGCTTGCTATATATTTTTCATTAGAGTCGTTTAATTTCGACTACGACAGCCGTAATAAGGTTAAGCTTAACTTGTATTTACAATATTGAAATATAAGTTCCTCTGTGGTGGAGTGGGTAATGTACTAGGTTGTCGGTTGGAATCCTATCAAAGACACCGCTTAAAAATAAAATATAATTTCTACTTCGATTTGTAACAATAAAAAAATAAATTAATCAATAATTACAGCTGAATTTTAGAATAATATTTATATATACACCCAAACCTCGTTTTATGCGAATTTAAATTTATGCGGTAAAAAAAAAAATAAAAAATGAAAAACCAAAACAAATAAATAAAAAAATTAAAATACTCTTTTTTACATAGTTAGTCTACGTAATTATAACGCCTAACAAAAGTCTTAACTATTTAGAGCATCCAAACATACGTGTTGAATTTTTACCACCCAACACTACAAGCTTTCTTCAACCTCTAGACCAATGGATAATTGCCACTTTTAAAAATTATTATATAAAAAACACATCAATTTATTTTAAATAGAATTAAAAATGAGCAATTGCCTTTAAATGAACTATGGAAAAAATTAGCAAATTTGGTTGCATAGCTCTAGTTGCATCTGCTGTTTCCAAAATAAGACCACATACTCTGAAAGCTTGCTGGAAAGCTGTATGACCAGATTATGTTGGTGGAAGTACGAAAGTTGAAATATGCCCATTATGTGTTGAAATTTTAGCAATTGATCGCAGAATTGGAGGTGATTCTCTAAACTAGGAAGATTTAGAAGAATAACTTAGAGAAGAGCCATTATCTGACGACGACATTATATTATTAACTACTGCAGGTAATTTTGAGGAAAATCATTGCGAAAGTGACTGTGAGGAAAATATTGAACCCCAGATAATATTGGATTCAGATATCAAAAGAGCATGAAATCTCCTACGTGAAATAAACGATACTTTTTCAGGATATGTATGAGAACCTAAACATCTGCGCCACAAGGTCTGATAACAAATTACATCGCACGACAGCATAATTCTATGACGGCAAGCTCTAATGAAATTCTAGTGATGGAAGTGACTTGGAGTACTTTAGCGAGACTGATCCTTAAATTGTTCTTAAAAAAATTAGCAGTTTTACTGTTTTTGTTCATTTGTTCTATTGTTTTTGTAAATGAAATAAATTGTATGTTGACTTTTTCTATGCGTTATTTTTAAATTGAGGAACGCATTAGTAGATTTTATATTACGCCAGTGTATCGTCTTATGCGAATTTAGTTTGTGCGATTTCTTGCGGAACGGATCAATCGAATAAACCGAGGTCGGGGTGTAATCTATATTACACAGAAAAAAAAAAGATTTGTAAATGCAATAATTTATTTGTAAATACAATTAAAACTTTTTTTAAAATGGCACCTACAACGATTTTCGTAAATATGTACAAACACGGCATTTGTGACACTAGAAAATAAAATCAACTCGATTATTTCCAAATAAAACTATTGTGTTATTCACAATTGAGGTGTTAACAAAATAAAATATTTTTAATAAACTGGGTTCTCAAAAAAATTATGTTTTACAAAAAATATTTTCAATCAAATATATCAACAAATGATTTGTTGACTACCGTAGTGTACTGGCTAGTGTGCCAGGCTATTACCCGGAAGGTTACAGGTTCGATTCCTACCAAGTGCGTTTCTGCAAAAAGCCAAAAAAAAAGAATGCTTTTTTTTTGTTAGATTTTAAAGTTGTATCAGTTGAAATTATTGTTTTATTAACAATGTGATTTGTTAAATTTTTGAACCAAATTTTATTATTTATTATCACGCATAAATGTTATATCTGCGAAAGCACCAAATGTCTTTGGCTGCAATCGAACCGGCGACCTCTGGACTAATAGACTGATCCAAAAGTACTCGTCCTATGACTTGAGAAAATTAGACTGGTACCAAAAATAAGGAGTAGTGAATGGTGAAAAAAGACATATTGTCTAAATGGTCACATATTAACAATTTTCAGTCAATTTAATTGGTACTCCAGATAGTGTTGTAGTAAACGGCCTATCACATAGTGTCTATATAACATTAATTGTATCACTTCAAGGAGACTGCCATGCCTCTCAGGAACCTGTTCCGTAACTATATTCAGATATTAACTCCAACTTAACTGGTATTTATAACATTGAAATATAAGTTCCCCTGTGGTCGAGTGGGTAGTGTACTAGCCTGTCATGCTGGAAGTTATCGGTTCGAAACATATCAAAGGCACCGCTTAAAAATAAAACACAATTTCTACTTGGATTGTAACAATAAAAAGATAAAATAATCGATTAAATTAATCGAATTACAGCTGAATTTGGAATAATATTTATATATAATCTATATTATTCTACACCGACTAGGACTCCATAAGATAGTTCAGAGACAAGTTACAAGGTGCATACAAAGTATCAATTGACCCCATCCTAGGCCATCCCCATGTAAAAGTGGCTGGTCCGTTTCATAGGAAGTGTTAGAACTCGCACTGGTCCCTGCCACCTGGGGACCGATCACGTGACTTGTTTTGTGTCAGTTCCATTTACCGTAGGGTAGCTACAGAGCAACTCGTTAATAAATAAGTAAATAATAAATACAAACAAAACGTGGTTTCTTATATTTCTTCTATATACGTGTGTGCATTCCATTATGATATAATTTAACAAAACATTTTATTAAGTAATTTAATTGGTTAAAAAAATTTTAATTTTTAATATAAACAATAATGATTGTTGAATTTTCACAAGTTTTTTTATCAAAAATATTTACAAAAACTGTTGGCTTTTTGCACCATACATAACAACAAATGTAGTTAACTCAGTTTGTTAAAAAAAAATTCTGTCTTTGTTGTATCAACATCATAATTTTTATTATTAATTAAATATATTTTTGAATTTAAATTATATATTGTTACGAAATGAAAATGCAGATTCAAATGTAACGGCACAAACTGACAACCCGTTTCATTATCTGCTTTATACCCCTAAATCACTGTAATAAAATCAAAACCTGGCAACCAAGTACCACAATTAAACTTGGCATCACTCGACAACTGCCAATAGAATTCAAAATAACGGAAAATGGAAGTTTCCGGAATCTTCAGGAAACGGTAGCTAGAACCTACAAGATTATTCGAGACTGCTTAATTGCAATTACAAACAGTGACATTATACTTAAACAACATCAGAGATGTAAACTTGATAACAGCATAATTTGTTTAAGTTGCAAACATTAGAGTATGTGTGTGTGCGAAGATAAACAAACAGAAGAATAATCTCATGCATTTACACACGCACATACACTACACTATAGCAAGACCAAATGATCATGCCGTATACTTAAAGATAAAAAGAGACAACTACATTCCAGAAAGTTAGCGAAGTTACCAGAAGGTTTTATAATTTACTATATAAGGGGAGGCTGCCAGACGACATGTATAAGTGTATTTTTAAACTTAGACGAGTAAACATCGCCAAGAATAGTTAGTGTGTACATCGCGTTTAGTTGTACGTGTTTTTAAAAGTAATAAATAAAGTGTTACTGAGAATTTATTTGTAAAATAAATATCCGTGTTTTATTTTATTGCAATTCAACGAATCCTGTGAAAATAATAAAACCGTTTTTATGTAAAGGACTAAAAACGTAACAATTGGTGTCAGAAGTAAAATTGCAAAATAAAAAGGACATTATTAATTAATAAAATAAAAAAAGGACATTATTAATTAATAAAAAGGACATTAATAATAAAAAAACATTATTAATTAAAGTAAAAATTACAAAAGGACATTAAAAAAAATAGAAGCCATGAAGTTTGAAGAGCTAAAAGTGGAGCAGCTAAAAAAGGAGCTGAGTAAGCTGGAACTGCCAACAACAGGCAATAAAGTGGAACTTCAGAAGAGGCTAATAGATGAGTTCAAGCAGCGTGGCATCGACATCGGGACATACGAATTTGAGGATAAAGAGGAAATGGAGGTATGTACTCGTGCCACGACAAGCAACATGGATTTAAGCACAATGTTCGCCGCTATGATGGAAAAATTTCAAGAAGTTAAAGAAACATCTAGAGGTAACAACGAGAGGGTGCTAGCTGAAGTTAAAGCCACAAATGAGAAACTTCAAGAAACATCTAAGACCACAAATGAGAAACTTCAAGAAATTTCTGAGACCATAAATAGAAGAGTAGATGGCATTGAGGTACAAGTCAGCAAATTTGACGAGAAACTCTCAGAACTAGAGAATAAACTTCATAGCCTAGAAATTGGTGGCGTCGAAGTGCATGTAAAAGATGTGGACGAGAAATTGCATGACTTGGAAGCAAAAATTGTTAATCTTCAGTGTCAAGGAGGGCCAGTGAGAGTTATTCCAGAGGCTTCCAGCAGAGTAAAGACGCCTTGTTTCGATGGCAGCGCAACTTTGAACATCTTCAAGTTCCAGTTCGAAACAGTTGCCAGCAAAAATGGTTGGAACAGTGAAGAAAAGGCCATAGAGCTGATTTTGGCCTTAAAAGGAGCCGCAGCAGAAGTACTTGAAACCGTACCAGGGAGCTGCAGAAATAATTTTGATGACATAATGGCGGCACTGCAGCGGAAATATGGTGGCGAACATAAGCGAGATATATACCGCATGGAATTGCGATGTAGAGGAAGGACAGAAGCCCAATGAGTCTCTACAAGATTTCGCAATGGAAATTGAGCGGTTAGTGCAGCTTACGAATCCAGGCGAAAACCATCCATTCCTGGATCACGTCAAAACAGAGGCGTTTGTTAACGGCATCCGTGATCCTGACATCAAGCTTGCAGTGTGTGCTACACAAAAGGCTACCTTTGCGGAAACGGTTTCATTTGCACTAGCTCAGGAGACTGCTAGGGTGATTTGGAAACCGCAGGAATGCAAAGTGCGAAATGTGGAGGTCGTTGCTGAAAAGGAGGACAATTTATTTAGCCAGATGAAAGAGGCACTAATACAGGCGCTAGCAGAAAGTCAAAATAGAGAAAAGGTTAAGTGCTATAACTGTGGCAAAGTCGGCCATTCCCAACGCAACTGCAAGGCGCAAAGAAAAAGACCCAGATCTGTTTCGCCACCAAGGAATAGTAAACGGGTGAACCAACAAACAACACAAGAGTCCCCGTTAAACTAAAACGAGCTAGCACTAAGGGGCAAGAGCTAGCTCCCACAAACGACGGCCCCACAATCTCCATATCAGTAATGCAGCAGAAAAATAGCAACCTTACTGCATGTGGATACATCAACGGCGAAAAGCACATCTTCACCATAGATACAGGAGCGTCGCAGTCAATAATCAGGCCCGATATAGTGAAGGGGAAGTGTGAACCTTTAAGGAATATAAGACTACGTACAGCTACTGGGGAGCCTGCCACTGTCTACGTTAAGACTGAAGCGAATATAAGAGCCAATATAAGAGTGAAACATGTGTTTATGGTTGCCGATATTGTTGACGAGGTTATTATTGGAGCCGATTTTATGATAAACCATGGCATCAACCTGCATATGGGGCAACAAGTGATGCTTTGGCGTAATGTTGAAATACCGCTTGATGTTGGATATGACAATCAAACGCACGTAAGGAAACTAGTTGCTATTGAAAACCAGACGATACCACCGCAGTCTGAATCAGTAATATGGGCACGCATGGAGGGAGATTGTGAGGACAATCGGTTGTGGGTAGTAGAACCAACAGAAATTAAGAGCGAGCTATTAACAGCAAAAGCCCTCGTAAAAACTTGCAAAGGAGGAAAGATCCCTATAAGAGTACTTAATTTATCAGGCAACAAAAAAGTCGTCAGCGGAAATTCTGCTATAGGCCAATGTACTCCACCAGAGGCAATAATAAACTGCGAGCGAAAGCCTGAACCAGCCAATATGTCCGCAAAAGAGCGTGAACAATTTGAAGAACACGTGGGGAAATGGGTAGCAGGATTAGCAGCTCCTGATAGAAATAAAGCTAAACAGCTGCTAAAAAGGCACACCAGCGTCTACGCCTTGAAAAATCAAAGCCAAGGGAGAACGGCAATAGTGAAACATGAAATAAATACAGGCGAAGTGAGGCCGATCAAACAGCCACCCAGAAGTGTACCCCTAGCAAAACGGAATGAGGTAAAAGAACTTGTTCATGAAATGGAGCGGAATGGTGTAATCGAGCCATCCTCAAGTCCTTGGAGTTCGCCCGTTGTCTTAGTCAAAAAGAAGGATGGCAGTACGAGATTCTGCGTTGACTACAGAAAGCTCAATGACGTTACTAAGAAGGACAGTTATCCACTACCAAGAATTGACGACACCTTAGACACGCTGGCTGGAACGAAATGGTTCTCCACGTTAGACCTACAAAGCGGATATTGGCAGGTGGAGATTGCAGAGAAAGATAAGGAGAAAACTGCTTTTAGCGCGAGCGACGGATTATGGCAGTTTAAAGTTATGCCATTCGGGCTCTGCAATGCTCCAGCTACTTTTGAACGCCTAATGGAACGAGTGCTGAAGGGACTTCACTGGAAGACTTGCTTGGTGTACCTTGATGACATCGTCGTGATGGGAAAGACTTTTGATGAGCACCTCAAAAATTTGGCAGAGGTTCTTCAACGCATATCATCAGCTGGTTTAAAACTTAGCGTGAAGAAATGTGCATTGTTCCAGAGAGAAGTAAAGTATTTGGGCCATCGAGTTACGGCAGACGGAATCTCAACGGATGAAGATAAAATACGAGCAGTAAAGGACTGGCCTCGTCCGAAAAATCTTCATGAACTGCGCAGCTTTCTGGGCCTTTGTACCTACTACAGACGCTTTTTACCAAATTTTGCCAACGTCGCTGCAAGCCTGCATGAGCTGACCAAGAAGTCGAGGCCGTATCACTGGGGCGAACAGCAGGAGAATGCGTTCCAGACACTAAAGGATTTACTGAGTACGTCACCAGTACTAGCCTACCCCATAGCTGGAGAAAAATTTGATACCGATGCGAGCGGCTATGGCATAGGAGGTGTGTTGTCGCAAGTTGTCAATGGCACAGAAAAAGTGATAGGCTATTATAGCCGTATACTCTCAAAGCCTGAGAGAAACTACTGTGTGACACGACGTGAGCTTTGGCAGTGTTGGAGTGCATAAAACACTACCATAAGTACCTGTATGGCCAACACTTTACGCTGAGGATCGACCATTCTGCATTGAGATGGCTGTTGCAGTTTAAAAATCCTGAAGGGCAGCTAGCGCGCTGGATTGAACGTCTTCAAAGCTACGACTTCAGCATCGAGCATAGAAAGGGCGTAAAGCATAACAATGCAGATGCTTTATCACGACGGCCCTGCAGCTTGGAGTGCAGACATTGTGTTAAGGCCGAAAAGAAGGAATGCGTTATTGATGTTCGGCTAACGCACATCGATTCCGATGAGGACTGGTCAGCGGCACAGAGAAACGACACCATATTGGCGACAATTATAGCAGCCAAAGAGGAAAATAGAAGACCTGCTCGCAATGTAATATCAGCTGAAAGCCCACTTGTGAAATCTTATTGGGCTCAGTGGAATAGCCTGAAGCTGATAAACGGGTGCTTGTACCGCGTATGGGAAAGTGCAGATGGTAAAATGGCTTCCAACCTAATAGTTGTGCCATCCTCCAAGGTGAATAAGCTTTTGCACGAGTTCCACAATGGTCCTAGTGGCGGTCATCTGGGAGTGACAAAAACGCTGGAGAAGCTAAAACAGCGTTTTTATTGGGTTGGGTGTCAACAAGCCGTAGCCGACTGGATAGCAAACTGCCCACAGTGCATCGCAGCAAAAGGACCAGCAAGAAAAAGTCGAGGACAGCTGCAACAGTACAACTCAGGTGCACCATTTGAGCGGATAGCAATGGATGTAGCAGGTCCTTTTCCTGTCAGCGACGCCGGGAATCGCTATGTTCTTGTGGTGATGGACTATTTTAGTAAATGGCCAGAAGTATATGCCATACCCAATCAAGAAGCAAGGACAGTTGTGAATGTATTTGTCAACAACTGGGTATGTCGCTATGGTGTTCCAATAGAATTACATTCTGACCAAGGTAGAAACTTCGAGTCTGCTATATTCCGGGAAATGTGCGAATTATATGGGATAAAGAAAACAAGAACGACGCCGCTGCACCCACAGTCCGATGGCATGGTAGAAAGATTTAATCGCACTCTAGAGGAGTACCTGCGAAAAGTGGTAAACGAGCATCAAAGGGACTGGGACGAGCACATTCCCAAATTTTTGTTGGCATATAGGTCAGCTGTACATGACTCAACATCACGAACACCTGCTAAAATTGTCTTCGGGACGGAATTAAAATTGCCTGGTGATTTGGAATTTGGCGTTAAGCCTACACCAACAAGTGAAGAAGGCACCAGCTCTTCCCAAGAGCAAGAAAATTTAAATGAGCTACATGAATTTGTACGCAACCGAATTAGAATGGCCAGTGACAAGATGAAGGCTAGATATGACCGAGCCGCGAATTCTGAGGGATTCAATGAGGGTCAATTGGTTCTACTTTACAACCCACAACGAAAGAAGGGATTGTCTCCAAAATTGCAGACTCATTGGGATGGACCGTATAAAGTTATTAAAAGGTTGAACGATGTCGTCTATAGGATACAGAAGTACAACAGCCCAAGGTCCAAAATGAAAATCGTACACCTGGAACGACTGGCGCATTATGGAAAAGCTGATTGTGTGCCTATTCGGGACGAACAGGCTTAAGTGGGCGGCAGTGTTACGAAATGAAAATGCAGATTCAAATGTAACGGCACAAACTGACAACCCGTTTCATTATCTGCTTTATACCCCTAAATCACTGTAATAAAATCAAAACCTGGCAACCAAGTACCACAATTAAACTTGGCATCACTCGACAACTGCCAATAGAATTCAAAATAACGGAAAATGGAAGTTTCCGGAATCTTCAGGAAACGGTAGCTAGAACCTACAAGATTATTCGAGACTGCTTAATTGCAATTACAAACAGTGACATTATACTTAAACAACATCAGAGATGTAAACTTGATAACAGCATAATTTGTTTAAGTTGCAAACATTAGAGTATGTGTGTGTGCGAAGATAAACAAACAGAAGAATAATCTCATGCATTTACACACGCACATACACTACACTATAGCAAGACCAAATGATCATGCCGTATACTTAAAGATAAAAAGAGACAACTACATTCCAGAAAGTTAGCGAAGTTACCAGAAGGTTTTATAATTTACTATATAAGGGGAGGCTGCCAGACGACATGTATAAGTGTATTTTTAAACTTAGACGAGTAAACATCGCCAAGAATAGTTAGTGTGTACATCGCGTTTAGTTGTACGTGTTTTTAAAAGTAATAAATAAAGTGTTACTGAGAATTTATTTGTAAAATAAATATCCGTGTTTTATTTTATTGCAATTCAACGAATCCTGTGAAAATAATAAAACCGTTTTTATGTAAAGGACTAAAAACGTAACAATATTAATGACTTGATTTATTAGTGGCTGTTTGATGATTTTTTTTCTGTGTATTCTAAACCGATTATGACTCCATAAGATAGTTCAGACACAAGTTACAAGGTGCATACAAAGTATCAATTAACCCCATCCTAGTCCATCCCCATGTAAAGCGGCATGGCAACTTATCAAACTGTTTGATCAAACAGAGATTTTTTGACTGTACTAGTGCAAAAAACCTCACACGTAGAGTTTAATGTGAGTTTGATGAAAATCAAAACACTTTTGATTTTCACTACAGCCGATGACGAAATTTGAAGCTTGTTTGATGAGTGGCTGTGTAATTACTTCAAATGTCATTTTTGTTTAGTTTTCGCAGCGACCACATCATTTCTATGGAGACGCACAATTTAAAAAAACGGTTGAACAAAATCTAATTTATTGAAGTTTATCGTGGTTTGCCTGCTTTATGGCGAGTTAAATCGAAGCGATATATAGCAAAAGAAATAAAAAAATGCTTAGTACGACATATTGCTTGAAGCATATACAGAAAAAAGCCCAAATGCTAAAAAAAGGATGTCGCACAAAATTTTAACTCTCTTCGAACTGCATATGGAAAGGAGTTAAAGGAATTAAAATAAAAGGAACTAAAAAACTTATTTTCAACAAACAAAAAGTTTTTTAATAAATAATTAAACATTTCCGCCCAAAAAATCACATGTTCTCTCTTTTTCACAACAACTTTGAAATGAAGTTTAATGATATGAATTTGATAAGTTGCTGTGCAAAACAAAATAATACCAACACATACATGAATTTGATCAAACAGTTTGATAAAGTGCCACGGCCCTTAAAAGATACACACTTCATAGGAAGTGTTAGAACTCGGACTGGTCCCTATCACCTTGGGATCGGTCACGTGACTTGTTTTGTGCCGTTCCATTTACCGTAGGGTGCTTATAATTTGACTCGATAGCTACTTATTTTTGTTTGAGAAGTGCAAAAATAAGGGGTACCTCTTAAAAATGTATTAACGTTGCCACAGCAATTAACTTGTTATTATTTGACTTACTTGAAGCTATAAAATAAATAATTTGAAAAAAAATTATACGCACTATATTTTATTTATATTGTATCATACTTCTATTTTACCCAGCTGGGATATGAACCGTGCTCTTCAGATTTGAAGACAAGAACTTTATTCACTCAGCTAAAGGGTGGTTAAATTTTAAAGGCCGATGTTGATTGTAAGCCACACCTAAACGTCAAGATTTTTCTGCATTTCATTTGACATTTCTCAATTTCAGACTAACTCAATTTGAACAATGGAAAGATACACAATCGAGCAACGCGTTAAAGTTATTCAGGCTTATTATGAAAATAGGAGTTCAAATCAAAATGCATATCGTGCACTACGTGATTTTTTTCGGGCAGTTCAATCGTCCAAATGTGCGTACAATCGGAAAAATCGTGCAAAAATTTGAGAGATGTGAAAAGACCAGTGCATGCCCGTACAGTTCGTTTGATGCGGTCTATGGTGCTGGCGGCCTCATCGGGCCGCATTTTTCCAAAATGTGGCCGGTCAGCAGTTACTGTGAATGGTGTTCGCTATCGTGAGATGAAAACGAACTTTTTATGGCCCGAATTGGAAGATATGGATGTGGACGATATGTGGTTTCAACAGGACGGTTCCACTTGCCACACAGCTAACGAAACAATGGCTCGTTTGCGCGACAAATTCAATGGCCGTGTTATCTCACGTGGTGGCGATGTCAATTGGCCGCCAAGATCATGTGATTTGACACCGTTGGACTTCATTCTTTGGGGTTATTTGAAAGAAAAGATGTACGTCGATAAGCCAGCAACATTTCAAGAGCTAAAGGATGAGATAATTCGGCACATTACCGCCATAGAACCTCAATTATGCCTCAGCGTCATCGAAAATTTGGACAATCGGATGGAGGTGTGCCGCCGAGGTCGCGGCGGCTAGTTGGCCGATATTTTCTTCCATACATAATTGAACCATACCATATTATCATAATAAAAAGAAATGACAATAATTTCCTGAATATTTGTGTTTTATTCAAAAACAACATCGGCTCTTAAAATGTAACCACCCTTTATTATTGACTTATAAGTTTAAGCGCCAAAAACTAGCTCTCATATATAAACACATGTCAACTTAAAAGGTGTTAGTGTACTTATTTTACTAAAACATAAGAACAACAAATTGTAACTACTTACACTTAGTGAGATAAATACGTACTAATTTTATTAATTACTAAGTAATAATTTTAATGTGGAGCATAGTAATAAGATAAATAAGTAGACTACTTTGTAGACCATTAAATGAGTACCAAAATGCCAAAAGTCTTTGCTGGGATGTAAGACAACCAAAGAATCAACCCTTGAGCCTCACATATATAATGAAAATTTGCAGAGTTAAGGTCTAGTTAGTAAAATCGTATTGCGTTCGCGGGGAGCAGCTGGCAAAATCTGTAGCATAAACAAAGCTTGTTGCTGTTTACTAAAAACGTATCGTTGCTTTTGTCACGTAGAAAATCTACAGATAGTACATTTTTACGTAGCATATGTCAAACTAATTCCATAGGCATTACAATCCAATACTAACAGCTGACAAAATTACTTGCGGTGATACGTTTTCTATTACTAACACCTAAAGTTGAGAGGCACTGAAAGTTCCAACGTTACGCGATACGTTTTTACTAAATATACCTTTAATGTTGGAATACTTATTGTTAACTCAATTTATATTTGAAGATTCAACAAATAATAAACGTAATATAAATTAAAACAAATTGTTAGTGTTGGCTACGACGCGCGACTAGAGTTTACTCTAAAATAATATTAAATAAGCAAAGGGGGTAAATAAGCGGATCTCATGTAATACTAATAGAATGTATATGTTTGCACACTTTTCGTGGAATTGGATGGGAAATTTTGCCCTAGTACCTTAAATTACTTTTTAAATTTTTGAAATCATGAATTTCACTCCTAATATAACATCGATTCTTAAGGAGCAAAACACAAAAATTAATTTGTAGACTCTCAAATAGCGATTAATGAGCAGTTTGCATAGGCGATTCTTCTTCGGATACCCCTACACTTCCATTTTTCTGCTGGACTACGCGTATTGACAATAGAGGAGTTCACATCAAGTTTGAAAGCTCTCACCACCTGTGCGATAATTAATAATTACTTTGTATGGTAGGTACCCCTCCCTCCGCTCGCAACGTACATTGGTGAAAATTGGACCACCTGTGGAGTGTGCCATATTATACAAATAGGAATTTTAAAAATCGCTTTACAAATGGCGGAGAAATTGGTTAACGTGGAAAAAAATACATATCGCACTTGATCAACAAGAGGTTATTAACTCGAAATTTTTAAATTTTCACTTTTTGCAAGAAATTAACTAGCAACATCAATATCTATTACTCTTTCACCTCGAAATCCGTATTTGAGACCATTTTCGTGATAGTGTAGTGACTACATTTATACCAACAAAAAGGTATTATTTTAAGTTATTAAAAAAGTTGAAATAGAAATGCATCGTATATTTTCATAAAAAAGGTATTATTTTGATTTGAGCCTTTATTCATGTTAAAAATATCAAATTGTTTTATTTAAATTTGGTTGTATTTTGAGTTTATACTGTTTTGTTGATAAAATTTGTTTTACTTTATGATTTTAATTCGAAATGTGATTCTTTTTATGATAACAAATTCAATTTTTTTTTAGTTGTGACCCTTTTCATGAAATAATACAATCCTTCTTTAGTTATAACCATTTTCATGCGATAATTGCAAAAATGTAAAAGAAAAACAATGTAAACATATTTTCAAATTGAATTTGCTTACTATGATGTATTTGGATTTTCAAATTCTCGTAAAATGTAACCACAAATATTTTTTGACCTCTACTGAAAATATTGTAATTTTGAGTTAATACCCTCTTGTTGATCAAGTGCGATATGTACATGACGAATATATAAACTGCCACTTTTTTAAGTCGGGTTAAAATACGAATATATGGGAAAAATACACGAAAGGTCATCGTCAAACCTCAAGATGTTTTGGAAATCCTGATAAAACAAACAAATATTTCATTTAATACAAGATGAGTTTCTCTAATGCACATATGTAAATGTGTACTTATCAAAAAAAAAAAAACACTCATGAGCCGAGTTTCTAGAAACTACTTACATTTTATGTTCATTGATTTCTTGATCAATATCCATATCCATATGAATATGTTCATCTTCCTCAACATCATCTAAGGTCGGCGTTAGACTCCGTGACTTTTTACCGTCTTCCATTTCTTTTTGCTGTTCTTCTTCTTCCTTTTCAACTGCAGTTAATGAATCGGCATCAGCTAAATTATCGACAGCAATAGCCAAGAAAACATTTAGCAGTATATAATTGCCGCATATGAAAAGAATTATGAAATAAATACAGGCCAGTATGCCAAATGAGAAAACACCGCCGTATGCTCGAATACCATCGTACATAACAGCATTCCAATCTTCACCGGTCAATATCTTATTAAATATTATTAAAATATACAATCAAATATCTTATGACAACCCAATTAAACGTTCATACCTGAAATACTGTGAGAAGACTTTGATAAAAGCTATCAAAGTTCCATCTGGGCTTTTCTTCCTCCGGCTTGAAAGTGAAACGACCGCCAAATACTTGCATTCCCAATAAGCCAAATATAACAATAAACAAAAATAGCAAGAGTAAAAGCGATGCAATTGATTGTATAGAATTCAATAGAGAAGCCACTAAATTTGATAATGAACGCCAATACCTGGAAAATATAATATATAAATTAACAGTGTACAGAAATTCATAAAATTTGATATTTATTAGTTATGCAAAATTAATTCCTTGGCTTAGGAGAAATTAAATATTTGATGCAGTGAATCGGTGGCATGCAACAACGTCCATGGAAATAATGTTCATGGACGCCATATCCACGTTGAAAAGGAAATAATGCTCATCAAAAAATGGAAATAAAGTTCATGAAAACCCCTGCGGGAAATGTCGTACAAATTGTATTGAACGTACTTGTCCTCTGACAGGGGAAAATGGGAATGGTACGAAAGGTTCCTAAGTGGTGTCCGGTATAAGGAATCATATCACAAAACTAGAACAAAAATGTTAGGAAAATGTTAGGAAAAAACTAGGGATGTAACGATACTCCGTTTTGCCGATCCGATACCGATAAATTGAGTTCAAGTCTAGATTAACCAAACTTAAGCAGTGCAATTTTTTATCATACAAAATTACAGTGTAAGATATTATTAATATTTAAAATTGAATTAACCTAGTATAAAGAATTGGAAGTAATTCTTAAGGAACTACATTGTCATTGCTTCAAAAGAATCTATATTAAAAATATGCAGATAATTAGTAGAAAAGCAAGTAATAGCCTGTTTTTAGAAAACATAAAGCTTCTCACACTCATGTTTTGTTATATTACGATAATGTTTTAAATTTACAACATGTTTTTAGAAAATGAATTATTTTGTTCATTCGTAAAAAAAACGAACGAAAGTAGTTTTACGTTTTTGTAACATAAAATATTTAAAAGAGTGAGAATATATGGTAGAGAACAAAAGAGCTTTTTTTATATATATTTGGTTATTATAAAATGAATTCTTTCGTAATAAACGAATGAAGAGATATAAAATAGTCGATAACCAATAGCCAGTCGTTTGTTTAGAAATTGCAACAGTAAAGTAACAAACAGCCAGCAAAAACTTTGAAAAAAATTACAACTTGCTTTAACAAACTAAAAATTTAAATAAGAAATCAAAATTTTTGCAAAAAAAAGATATTCAGAAAGAACTCCAATTTGCAAAAAAAAATCAATTAATTTACGCTCATGTGTGTAAAAAAAACACAGCTAAAATCTCTTAGACTTTAAAGAAAATCTTAGTCGCACTGGGAAAATAAGGTGGTATAGAATTACGTCCAAAATAAATAATTTTGATAGACATTATTTCCAAGTTGAAAAGGAAATAATGTCCATGAACATAATTTCCACATGGAAAGGGATATAACGTCCATGGACATTATTCCTTTCCTCTTTTCTTACCCCGCTAGCTTCTCACCACCTCTCTCTCTCTCAAACTGAAAAAGCCTGCCTTTAAAGCCAGGCGAGAAAGGCATAATGTAAATTGCGTGTAAGTAAAAATTTTTTGCTTGCGGACTTTCTCCTCGGGTATGTCGAACAGTGGTTTCGCTGAGGAAAGGTTTTCTGGCTTGCCAGCTTCTGGCTGATTTATAGCTAGTCTCCTATGAGTAGAAATTTGATACCTAGCTTTCCTTTAGCTAATAATAACGAAAATCCTTATGCCAGGCTGAGAAGAGACTTGTTCAGAATTGCCGTAGGCCAGCTATGCAGGAAATCTTTACAAAGAGAAGTCGCCATTAGATATACCCAGAGGCGATAATGTAGAAGCTCAGCCAGCAAGGCAGAAACTCTTTACTTTTTGATATACTTACATACATAGATACATATGAACATACATACATACATACATACGTAGAGGAAAAACCCATTAAGCCCGGGCGAAGGCAAGATATGTAAGCAATCTTCACAAAACTGCCTTTGAGGATTCATTGTAACAGTATGTATGCACGTTTCGACCTTTTTTAACTACAAATTTTAGATATTTAAAATAAAATTTGGAATTTTTTAATTACTTTTTTATTTTTATAAGCAAACGTCAGTTTTTAGTAGAGTTATCACCAAATACCATACGCTTATATGAGAAAAAAAGCAAAATATATGAAAACAAATATATTGGCAATACTATTCTCTCACGAAATAAAAAAGCTTTTTTACTTCAAAATTGAATATACGAAAGCTTTTAAATGTTTTATAAGCTGGTAGCTGTCGTTGTTTGTGAGGTAGAGTAGTTTGTTTATTTTACCGTTCATTTTTTCGACGTTATCTTGCGTGCGTTGTTCAGACTGTTTCATGAGATTGAGGGTTGAGTCGAGAAACGATGCTTGATTCCGCAGAAGGCTCTGCAAGTGGGCTTCGTTGGTTTTTATACTATTAATAGTATCGGTAATTTCTGCTGCATATTTGGAGTCTAGAACGCCAAACAAGGAGCTTGCTATATTTCCAACGATGTCTATTGCTCCGCGTCGCTTCCTTCTTATGAAATTTTCTAAACCATGCTCCATTTCATCCCTGAGATATTGAAAATGGGATAGAAGTCCGTTGCATTGATGATTAAGGGATGAGTAATTGCAGGCCCTGTTCAGCGCAGATGTACCATTCATTAAAAGCTCTAATTCGTTATAGAACGTTGTCAGTTCAAAATAAATAAGGAGCTTCCATTCAGCGATGACAGGTTTAACTTGGCCAATATTTTCGAAATGTAATCCAGGGTTGCTGGTTATTTGGGTGTACGTCACTTGTCGACATAGGATTAGAGGGAGAAGTGATGCTACGAGTATTAGCAGACCTGTTGTGGTTAGAGTACAACGTTTTGAGGGTGGTTCATTTAAGGTTTTGCTCTTGGGCTTGAAAGTCTTGGCGTTTTTAATGAATCTTAAAATGTATCATATGATACGTTGGAGCCTTTTTAGTGAATTTAAAGCAATGAGTGAGTTGTAAGATCCTTGTTTCTGTTCAGGGGTCGGAAAATTAGGATCTAGTCCAAAACTGGGAGGCCAATGTTTCTCGTCTCCATGAAGAAAAAATGGCCCATACATCCATTGGGGTGTATGCTGTAACTGTTGTGGATCCAATCCTCTTGATATGATGTCCGCTGGGTTCTCTTTAGAACTTACATGTCGCCATTGCTCAGGTAGCGTGTTTTCTTGAATTGAAGCGATTCGATTTGCCACAAATGTATGAAGTGAAGAAGATCTTGAATGTATCCACGATAAGACTATTTTTGAGTCGGACCAATAGAATGTAGGCGATGTATTCATATCCAAGTCTAGTTTCACTTTTGCAGCTAAGTTAGCACCCAATTGTGCGGCACATAGTTCTAGTCTAGGCAGCGTTTGCTGCTTGAGCGGAGTTATCCGTGATTTCGCACATAACAAGTATACTCTTATTGCTTTATTTGCAGAATTGTTCTCACATATATTGCAGCGCCATACGCCTTTTCGGAGGCATCGGTAAAAACATGAAGTTGAGTCTTGCTAGGAAGAGCTCCTTTATAGATATGCCGATGCACTTGAAAACTTTCAAGTTCACTTAGGTGGCTTCGAAAGGTTCGCCAGCGTGAGTCTAATTCGGAAGAAACAGCCTCGTCCCATGAAAGATTCCAGGTCCATAATTCCTTGATAAACATTTTTGCTTTGGCAACTACTGGCGACAGTAGTCCTAGTGGGTCAAAGGTACGCGCCAAGTCTGATGTGACTGTTCTTTTAGTCACGGCTTTAATTGGTTGAATGTTGACCTTGATTTTAAGCAGGTCATCTTTAGGTACCCATACCAATCCAAGTGTTTTCGTGTAATCAGTTTCGTCTCAGAAGTAAAGACTGACTTCTTGGTCAGAACTCGGAATGTTGCGGAGCAGCTGGGCATGATTAGCGCACCATTTTCGTAGATGGAACCCGTACTTAGCCAGGCCGTCTTGCAGCTGGCGCAGTATTCAAGCTATCAGCTCCACCCAGCCCGTCGTCGACATAAAAGTTCTTTTCCAAGAAACTGGCTGCTAATGGAGCTTGCATCTTATTATCCTGGATTATTTCCTTCAAATATTTGATTGCCAGATATGGTGCTGGTCTAGTACCATAGGTAACGGTATTTAATTGGAAATAACTAAAGGGCTCAGCGGCATTGTTTCGCCAGAGGATTATCTGGTACTGTCGGTCCTTGGGGTGGATATAGATTTGGCGGTACATTTTCTCGATATCTGTGGTGAATACGAACTGCAGCAGCCGAAATCGCAATAGAACCGTAAATAGATCATTTTGTAGTGGTGGTCCAGTGTGCAGAATATCGTTTAAGGATTTTCCTGAGGATGTTTTTGCTGACGCATCGAAGACTAATCTGAGTTTAGTTGTAGTACTTTCGGGTCGCAAAACGCAGTGGTGAGGAATAAAGTATTTATGCCCCTTTACTTCGTCTATATTGATTTTCGACATGTGCCTAATTGTTTCGTAGTCTTTTATAAATAGCGCATATTGTTCCTTCAATGAAGCGTCTTTTGATAATCGACGTTCTAGTGCGAGGAACCGGTTGAATGCCATACTATGTGAGCACCCTAATAAAGATGTTTCAGCACAAAACGGCAGTCGTGCTATGAATCGACCTTCTTTGTCACGTGTGGTATGCTGATTGAAATGTGCTTCGCACTGTGCATCATAAGGTGATAAATTTTGCTCTCTTCTTTCAACCTCCTCGAGTTTCCAAAATCGCTCAATAGCTGTATTCATTTTATCCTCTTCAGTTAAGACTCCGCAGATTGCTGATGAGAGCTGTTCACCAGATACCTTTCCCGATACGATCCATCCGAAAGTTGTATTTTGAAGCAGCAGAAGGTCCTTGCCTAATTTGATTTGTCCGATCGTGAGTAGTTGATAATAATATTTCGCCCCTAACAAAATATCGATTTTTTCTGGACGATTGAAAGTTGGGTCCGCTAATGCTATGTTGCTGGGGATTGACCACCTGTCAATTATAAGCGATTGAGCGGGTTGAGGGGAAATAATTTGCGGCAATACGAATGCTTCAAGCCGTGTTGAAAAATTGTTGATCCGAGATTGTAGCGTAAGGTTGACTCGGTGTTGAACCTTGGTACTGTTTTTTCCAATACCGTTGATTGAAACAGAAGTAGTCCTTGCTGGGAGTCCAAGCCGGTTGACTAATCGTTTTGTGATCAAATTGACTTGTGATCCTGAATCAAGGATTGCCTTGCATTCCGTTTCCAAACCATTAGCATTGACCTTTATCAACGCTGTTCCCAGTAGAACATATGGTCTTTTGTTAGTGTAACTTCCCGTCATGCTTTCAACTTTTGTTGGTGTGCTGACTAGGGATGTCTCGTGTTGTGTTGAGGAGTTATTCGTTGTACCTACTTCATTGGCTGACTCTGTTTCCCCCTTTGATTTGTTACGCTTTCTGGATATTGAATTCTGTTGCGGGGCTTGTTCCAAGTGTACCAGGGTGTTGTGCATTTTTCCACATTTCTGGCAGCGGCCTGAAATTGTGAACTGTTTGGTCAAATGATTGTGACTAAAGCAATTAACACACAGTTTATGTTGCTGTATCAATTTTAGTCTGTCTGCAGGGCTTAGCTGGATGAATTCTCTGCATCTATACAATGGGTGACATTCCTGCTTGCAAACTAGGCATCGTTGATTCTCATGGCGGGGATGGGCCGTAAGCGTGCATGTTTTGTTTGCAGGAGAAAATTCTGCTCTTTGTGTCCCCTTGCCTCCAGAGTGTGGAAGTAGTTCTCCAGAAAGGTAAGAAACTGGCTGACTGGTTGCATTTCCTTTGGCTTGGTGATCGATTGCTCATATTGAGTGTATATCGTTTTGTCCAACTTTTTGACCAGAAGGTGGACTAGGAGTGGATCCCATGTCGAGATTTCCAGCCCCATATTAGAAAGAGCTGCCAGACATTCCGTCGTTGTATCGTGCAATCGCTTAACGGCCATTAATGTCGATGCACCGGATGGTTGGTCCAGCAGTCTCTGAACCGCTGTTGCCACTATTAGTAGTTTATTATCATACCGATCCTGTAGTAGCTGGCAAGCGGCTTTGTAATTGTCTGTAGTAACACCGAGATGATTAATAAGCTTCGCTGCTTCACCAGTAACGTTGGTCTTCAGATAAAACATTTTGTGAGCGTCTGACATCGGTTGCTCAAGAACAGTTTTCTTAAATAGGTCAGAAAATGATGTCCATTTCATATAATCACCTTCAAATTTAGAGATAGTGATTGAGGGCAATGGTAGGGTAGATGGTCTAGACATAGTCTCTGTGGATGAGTGGTGATTGTTGTTAGCCGTGGTAAGCTGGATGATCGCTAGCTGAGCGGCTTGTTCGAGGTGGATGTATCTGCTTGTATCATAACCAGCGAGATCTAGATCGGGATATTTATCCAACACTTCATCATTAAGTAGTTCTAGCTGCTGCCATAGTTTGGTGATGGTGTTTCTTTTAATATCGTAATAAGGCCAATCCTGACCTGACTGCAACTGAAGGCCTTCTAGCTGTCTAGCCAGAGCAGCCATCTTTCCCATGGAGCGGCTGATTAAACCATCGTGGCCAATTTTAGGTTGTAGTCTCGTGGATGGGGGGTTTTTAATGATTTCGGGCTGGTCGCCCCTATTTGACGGTGGATCATTAGGGTTTTTTGTGATTGCTCCGTTGTCTTGGTAAGTGAGCTCGTGTTCCATCAGAGCTATATATTTGGATGCCATTGACTGGATTTGATTATAGCGGTCTGCAGTGAAGTATTCATCTTCCATATCAATATCCTTTAGAGTCCGTAATTTGGTATCTGCCTCGTCGAATTCTATGCTGTAGTCAGCCGGGACAATCGTTCTTTGTAGTACGTTGAGGTTTTGCGGATAACTGGGTCCTTGGTAAAGCTGCGGATAATGGCTGCGATACGCTCACCGGTCTCCTTCAGTTGGTGAAGAAGCTGCTCTGCGGTTTCCATATTGCTTTGTTGATGCCTTTGGGAGGTTAGTTGAGAGTTGTAGTAGGCTGCTTGTTGGTTTGTGGTTGGCAGCTGGTATATTGGTATTGAATTGTTCGCTTGAAGGAATTTAGATTTTCCTAAGCCAGGTGTCCTGTCTCGGTCGCCAAAATGTTAAGCGCAGGCTTGTTTGCCTTGCTCAACTTGATAATACTGGGATAACTTGGTGGTTCACCAAGTTATTGAGATATTTGGGGGTTTATTATCCGAGTAGTTCACAAGGATAATTCAAGCTGTTCAACTCAGTTGTTCAAGTGGTACACATGAACAACGGACACTGACTTGTTGAAAATAAAAGACACGATGTTGGCTTGATGAATGATAAAGGTTCAATTACGCATTTTATTGAAAAACTTATGGTATTTAAAGAAAAAAAATTAAAAATAATATAAAAGAATACAAAATTTACAAATACAAATAAAAAGCAAAAAATTGGTTTCATAATTAATAATAAGAAAAATTGCAATACGTAAAATAATATGAAGAATTTTTAGCAGGCCGGAAACCGTTCACTCTTCTGCTGCACTAATTATTTTCCCATCATTAGCAGAAAACAAATATTGGATTTCAGAACTGTCTGGCTGGTGAATTAAATAAGCAAATTATTTTCCCACTGACCGTAAAAGCCAAACAGGTATTAAATTTCGTCTGACGAGTTATTTGATTTAGCATGTGTGAATAAATATTTTGTTTTAATTTAGCTACGAATTCTGCAGACGTGGTAATTCTCACGTCAAAATGTGGGAAAAAAAGAAGAACGTAAAAAAGAAGTACGGATTTTGTTCAAGTATTCTTAATTCTATTGAGAGTTGTTTGTATTTTTAATACAAGATAAAAAAACCTCAAAGGAATTAACAAAAGGTATATGGTACTTTTCTTCTCATATATTATTTATTTTTAATCCTTAAATAAAAATTATGACTCAATTACACGAAAATCGTACCACGGTATATATAGCCCAGAGCCAGTGCGACTGCCAGATTAATAGACTAACACACGCACACCGAACCTTTCAGGGCACCAATTTATGAAGTATAAACTAAACATTAATGGAATGTATTCTCTAAATTATAAGGAGTATTTCGATATTCTTTGCTTTAGCGACTATTTGTTTATTTTCGCATCTCAGGTCAAGTGGAAGTTATTGTTACAATCATAATTGTAATAAAAGTACTTCTTCTACTCTGTTGTAGGGGAGACTGGGGCAGCTTCGTCACTTTTTCTTTAAAGCTCTGAATCTTAGAAAGTATTCGACAGACTTAAAAATGCTATTGCTTTTTGTTGTCCTTGGATATTGAATAATAAGATATTGATACAAAGTTTTATCAACACTTAGAGAATTAGTAGAAAAAGTCATTTTCGCTGAATGTGCCCCATGCCGGGGTAGCTACGGGTTTTGACGGGACACATTCATCGATGCTATAATTAAATGCAATTGGTAAGATAAAATACCTTTTAATATGAAGGGACTATGAGCCAATCAAGTATTTATTTATTAGCTGGATTAAATTAATGAAAAATAAACAGATTTCTGTTTTTGTACTCTTAAAACGTAAAACAAAAAAATATTCCATACTTATTTAATATAATAGGGGCTAAAGTCTACTTCAAATAAATATTTAGTGCGTCTGCGTGAAGTTGAAGGTAGTTTCGAGCAACTTGATAACTTAAGTTCTATTTCGCCTTAATTTAGAACTCCCCAATTAGAAATGCCGAATCTACCCCGAAAGCACTTCTACACTTTTTTCTTTTTTATAATTTTAATATTCAACAAAGATTTACATTTCACTTATTTTTTAGGCAAATAGCACAATTCTTAATGTTGTTTTGTAAACTCTATTTTAAATATTTAAAATTTTCAAAGATAAACTACTTACAAAATAGAATCAAAGTATTACAAAAACACTTGCAAAATGACTAAAACACGTATAGATAGTCATTGATGTACAATGGGTGCTTCATAACAAAAACGTCTTTGCCGAAGGTACCCCAAAGACGAAGCTGCCCCAGTCTCCCCTACTTCGCTTTATTGATCCCGCTGATTAATTAAGCACGTTTCTTTTAATTGCGTTGGTAAATCAATTAACAGGGTATCGGGTAAATGATTTTTCCGTTTAATTGCATCCAAAAACCGTGCATTTTTAGAAAATCAATTAAACGGAAATTACTGCAGCTTAATTGTTAAAATTCTTATACAAGTTTATATTTATTCATTTAAATTTACATGAAAACAGTTTTGCGTTTAAATTCGCATAAAAGGAAACAATTCCCAACTTGTTTGTATACGTTTTTTTATCCTTTTTCCTTGAGGAAAAGTCAATATAGAACGCCGAATAAGAAATTTTTCCTAACATCGCTTCCAATTCGGTGATTGGTAATCGAAAAACAGAACTTCTTGTAATGACAAGGAAATGAAAACTAATTAGAAATTATCCAAATTTGCAATACTTCCGGATCGCGAATTCTACATTTTCATGACTTCTTTGGAATGTCTTTTTTTCTGGGAATAAGATTTAAAAAACAACGAATGGAATTTAATTCATGGTAAAATTAACAAAAAAATAAATTATTTGTTAAAAAATAAACTCTGATACCGATGTATTGGAAAATCTGAAGTATAGCCGATACATAGGTATCGGTTACATCCATAGAAAAACCCCTAATTACACAAACAGATTTTTTCCTGATGAATTATGATGAAATTAGCTAACCTTATAGAGACAATAAAAAGACGCGTGGAGTTTTATTCAGTGTTTTATTACAAGTGATTCTTAAAAGTAATACGTAAAAGGAAAATGTCAAACATAATTGACAGAGTTGTTACAAAATTATTTGTAAAAAAGAGTTGCGAAATATTGTAGGATTTATTTCACATTTCAACATCCTCACTAAATAAATAAAATAATTCCTAATTGCTCTAAACAATCCAAAAACTTTACTTTAACTAGGGTTTGGTTAGAATGTTGGAAATCATCTTGTTGGATGGAACAATCCCTGATGAAATGATAGCGGACATGAATATGCTACGTTCTGGGATGATACGACTCATTCAACGCTAGATGTACTGCTGCATGGTTGTCACAGTATATTTTTATAGGGTCAGACTGTTTTTTCAATAGCTTTTCTTCAAGGCCTTTCAACCAGAGTGTGCAAACAAACAAAACTTTTCGCAAACGTTTAATGCGAAGACACAAGCTTTTAAAATATTTTTAATCGTTTCGTACATGGGCAAAACCAAAACAAATACTTTTGCAATGCCAAAAAATGAAACAAAACAATTGGTTTTTCACTCATCTGCATGCTTTAGTATCGCGTTTCAATCGTACAACAACAACACAAAAGCAGAAACGTATTTCGTTGAATGAATCATTGTATTTAGCATAAATACACTAACACATTCTCTACTATGATGAGCAAATCAATCGGGAAACGTTTGCAAATTTATTTTCTTAAAACTTTTCAAGTTTGTTCTTGTTCTTTTCTTTTCTAGCTGCGTACATTAAGTTAATGTACATTTAGTGTACACAAACTATACAAAACTAAATGGGACTATCATTCTCGTTGTTATTGTTTTGTTTTACACATTGGAAAATATAAAACAAAACGAAAGCAAACGTTTCATTTGGTTTATTTTCCTACTCTGCTTTCAACCATATGGCTTCTTGCACTGCTTTACCCAACGACATATACTCAGCTTCATATGTTGACAACGCTGTTGTATTTTGTTTTTCGAAGCCCAGCTGATTGGTGCTCCCTGTTTCATTAACACAAAACCACTGACCGGTTTCCGTTCATCTCGCCTGCATAAATTAGCGTAACAGTAGCCTTCTAATTTTGACTCTATGTTTGGCCTAAAAATAATTTTCTAGTCGATAGTGCCCTTTAAATAACGAAGAATGCGTTTCACCGCCAATGTTGCATGCCGTAGTTGTTATTAAAGCGGCTCAAAAAATTTACCACGTAACATATGTACGGCCTTGTGAGCTGTGCAGCAAATAGCTAACGTCCTATGAGTTCTTGATACTGATATTTTGTCATTTCAAGTTTTTCTTCTGCATTCTTGGGACGTTGCTTAATTTGACGTTAACATCCATGATTAACGCCAGTACCTGCCGTTACTTCCTAATCTGGCGGTGTCCTAATAAAACAGAGTGAAGTTGAGTGTTTACCACCGCCCCCGAGTTACCCCGAAGGCACACCTTTGTGACTTGCAAGGCACACACAAGTATCAACTTCTCATACATGGTCACCCACCATGCATAAACACCTTGTTCGAGTGTTTGAGCTATCTAATCTCTGCTACATCAGCAGCTTACGCGATGTACACAAGGTATCCGGGGAACCAGAAGCAATCCAGGTAGTCTACAACAAATGTGTAGACACCGCTATGCAAAATATTGCCCATCTCCCGCGCACAAAGCACTACCGAAGCAGTTGGTTTAGCAACAGCACAAAGAGGCTTTCCGTTGGTGGACCGAAGTCCGACCATCCACTAGCACTGGGCAAGCATCAGTATTTAAACCAACACCTCTCCCAGCGATTTTAGTAGCAACCACAGCCACCACGTGAGCTCCCGAAGGAGACCTCACCAACAACCAGCCACAGAATCATTCTTCCTGTTTAGGGTAAAACGAAGTCCGCCACGAACATCATCCAAGATGATGTCGCTTAACGGCGAGCATTATCTATTTAACCCTCAGGAAGGCAGGTTATCTGTGGGGCAACCGGTTCCAGTGGTACAAGTTCATGCTACTGGTAAAGCTTCAAAAGAAAACTCCTAGAGGTTAACTTTCTATTGACTTTGGTCTTAGGTGAAACCATAGGTGCTCTCCACCTCCTTACTGACTAGCGTAGGCAAGCCTACTTCCTTAAATAAATATATGCACGCCCGTTGCTCTGTTTGGGTAGTAACACATAAGTTTTATGGATAATTGGCCAAAGGTAATGTCAGCAAAAAACCAATTGCCCTATCCCCAGAAAGCACAACATCAAGGCTATTGTTATCACCAAGATGTACAAACCGTGCTCCCCGGGTGGACCTTCAGCCACATTAATATAAATACTCTCATCAAGATCTACTTGTAAAAACGCGGTGCATACATCTAGGTGATTTACATATATATATATATATATATATATATATATATATATATATATATATATATATATATATATATATATATATATATATATATATATATATATATATATATATATATATATATATATATATATATATATATATATATATATATATATATATATATATATATATATATATATATATATATATATATATATATATATATATATATATATATATATATATATATATATATATATATATATATATATATATATATATATATATATATATATATATATATATATATATATATATATATATATATATATATATATATATATATATATTGTTACGTTTTTAGTCCTTTACATAAAAACGGTTTTATTATTTTCACAGGATTCGTTGAATTGCAATAAAATAAAACACGGATATTTATTTTACAAATAAATTCTCAGTAACACTTTATTTATTACTTTAAAAACACGTACAACTAAACGCGATGTACACACTAACTATTCTTGGCGATGTTTACTCGTCTAAGTTTAGAAACACACTTCTTCTCTGTCGTCTGGCAGCCTCCCCTTATATAGTAAATTATAAAACCTTCTGGTAACTTCGCTAACTTTCTGGAATGTAGTTGTCTCTTTTTATCTTTAAGTATACGGCATGATCATTTGGTCTTGCTATAGTGTAGTGTATGTGCGTGTGTAGATGCATGAGATTTTTCTTCTGTTTGTTTATCTTCGCACACACACATACTCTAATGCTTGCAACTTAACAAATTACGCTGTCATCAAGTCTACATCTCTTGCAGTTTAAGTTTAATGTCACTGTTTGTAATTGCGATTAAGCAGTCTCGAATAGTCTTGAAAGTTCTAGCTACCGTTTCCTGAAGATTCCGGAAACTTCCATTTTCCGTTATTTTGAATTCTATTGGCAGTTGTCGAGTGATGCCAAGTTTAATTGTGGTACTTGGTTGCCAGGTTTTGATTTTATTACAGTGATTTAGGGGTATAAAGCAGATAATGATCGGGTTGTCAGTTTGTGTCGTTACATTTGAATCTGCATTTTCATTTCGTAACAATATATATATGTATATATATATATATATATATATATATATATATATATATATATATATATATATATATATATATTTATATATATATATATATATATATATATATATATATATATATATATATATATATATATATATATATATATATATATATATATATATATATATATATATATTTATATATATATATATATATATATATATATATATATATATATATTTATATATATATATATATATATATATATATATATATATATATATATATATATATATATATATATATATATATATATATATATATATATATATATATATATATATATATATATATATATATATATATATATATATATATATATATATATATATATATATATATATATATATATATATATAACGAGTGATTTTTTTGCTATTATCTTTTTGGCAACACTAGTTTTGACAGCTCACGCACGTTTTGTATCTTGTGTCACTGTCAAACATCTTCAGTTTGGTCTATAATTTAATCATGAATCGTCTTACAAACGAACAACGCTTGCAAATTATTGAATTTTATTATCTTGAAAAGTTAGATGAAGATCCACTTTTTTATCGAAGAATTGTGTTCAGCGACGAGGCTCATTTCTGGTTGAATGGATACGTGAACAAGCAAAACTGCCGTATTTGGAGTGAAGAGCAGCCAGAAGCATTGCAAGAGCTACCAATGCATCCACAAAAAACAACCGTTTGGTGCGGATTATGGGCTGGCGGCATCATTGGGCCGTATTTCTTCAAAGATGATGCGAATCACAACGTTACTGTGAATGGTGAGCGCTACCGTGCGATGATAACAAACTTTTTTCTGCCCAAAATGGAAGAGCTTGACTTGCATGACATGTGGTTTCAACAAGACGGTGCCACATGCCACACAGCACGCGAAACAATGGACCAATTGAGAGGCGAGTTCGGTGAACAGTTTATTTCACGCTTGGGACCAGTCAATTGGCCACCCAGATCGTGCGATTTAACGCCTCTAGACTATTTTTTGTGGGGCTATGTTAAGGCTAATGTCTATAGCGACAAGCCCGCTTCGATTGACGCACTGGAAGCCAACATTGCCAACATTATTCGTGAGATACCGGCCGAAATGTTGGAAAGAGTATGCCAAAATTGGACTAAGCGGATGGACCATTTGAGGCGCAGCCGCGGCCAACATTTGCATGAAATAATCTTCAAACATTAAATTATATCGACCCAACTATCGATCCAAATAAATATTTCATGCATTTTTCTGAATTTTATGTGTTTTTTTTTTTTACTTTCCGATAGTTCTTATAAAATCACCCATTATATATATATATATATATATATATATATATATATATATATATATATATATATATATATATATATATATATATATATATATATATATATATATATATATATATATATATATATATATATATATATATATATATATATATATATATATATATATATATATATATATATATATATATATATATATATATATATATATATATATATATATATATATATATATATATATATATATATATATATATATATATATATATATATATATATATATATATATATATATATATATATATATATATATATATATATATATATATATATATATATATATATATATATATATATATATATATATATATATATATATATATATATATATATATATATATATATATATATATATATATATATATATATATATATATATATATATATATATATATATATATATATATATATATATATATATATATATATATATATATATATATATATATATATATATATATATATATATATATATATATATATATATATATATATATATATATATATATATATATATATATATGACTGGCGAATACGTCTCAGTGTAATCTATGTCAGATCTTTGAGAACAACCCTTAGCTTTGTAACGAGCAACATTACCGTGTTTATGGATCAAGAAGAAAGATATAAAAGGTATATGTAGCCATGTTTAATTTAAGATTTCAAATCCCGAAAAATAAGAAATTTGTTCCCAAGCTTTAAATCAGGAACCGGAAAACACATACTAATACATTTTCCTTGTATGGGTTTTATTTTTCAACTCTCGCTCTTACAAAGTTTTTGTTAGTGTATGTCAAGCAATATAAAGAAACAAGCGATAACACAACCAGTTTGTTTGAATGTTCATGCCACACTGATTGATTTTATTTACTTTTAATTAATACGTGTGAGAGTAAAAGAGTAAAAACCCCCATGTGATATGCTTTGCAGGGTCCAAGGTAGATTGAACAGGTACCACTACAAGAACAGCTGTTTTAGTAAATTTGAGATTGTGTGCGTCACACAGACTATCGATTTTGACACATGTCTGGGAGTTTTCTATCAACAACGGGCATGTGTTAGTAAATTTGAGAGAGCTTATGAATGTGTGCGACTCACAGTTAATGGATTTGACGTATTTCTGGGGTATTTCTACCAACAAAATACTTGTGTTTTTTGGTGTTGTATTTGTTTTAGTTATGGTGGTACCTGTAATGAATATACCTTGGCAGGGTCCTGCTTTAAATTGAAATGGGCTAAACATCACAAAGTTTTGGAAAGATTTAAAATTAGCAAAGATACATGAGATGCATTTTATTGTCCTAGAGAGTTTTATGTTATTGCATCTAAAAAAGTTAGAAGAATAGTTAGACCTGAAACAGCATATGGTGAAAGAAGCACGAGAAAACTGACCCTAAACTAACTTCAGACCACTGTAATAATACAGATTTTTTCTGTTGCTCATAACTTTTATTTTTATTGAAGCGGGAGCTCCTCAAGGCAGCATCCTCGGTCCTGTATTGTATCTGACATATGCCTCTGACGTGCCGGTAAGTAGTAGCATACACATATCATTATTCGCTGATGATACAGCTTCTGTAAGTGTTCACAAAAGCAATCAAGAAGCTTCCCACAAACTGCAAGATTATATACCCCAGTTGGAACAATGGCTAAAACAATGGCGGATAAAAATTAACGAACAAAAATTTCTACACATTACTTTTACATTGTGCAGAGAAACCTGCTCACCTATACAAATAAATAACCAAACTATACCTCAACACACTGAAGTAAAATATCTCGGTGTTCATCTTGATCGTCGTCTAAGACGGAAGTCCCACATAAATGCAAAGGTGACCCAAATGAAATTAAAAGCAGCTCAAATGAATTGGCTCATAGGTAGGAACTCTACTTTAAGATTAGATTGTAAACTTCTTCTATACAACTCCATTCTAAAACCAATATGGTCCTACGGTATCCAATATGGTCCTACGGTATGGGGCACTGCCTCGGCCTCAAATGTAGAAAATATTTTTGTCTGGCATAGGCTGGACTTAAAAAATTAAAATTTTAGAGTTAAGATTTGATTACTTATTGTTAGTTCAATTTGATTGAAGATACAATAAATAAATGTAACCAAAAAAATAATTTTTTTACGTTGCATAATATGTAATATTCATTTTTAGAAAACAATTTTTTACGTTGCTCATGCAATTTATTTTCAACATTTATGTATGTATTTATTTTATTTATCATAAATAAGTTTTTAATATAAAATTGATTAAAATTCGCTAAAATAGAATGTAAAAATAAATAAATAAATGTTAAAAATAAAAATTTGTTTTCAATAGTAACTATTATCCAGCAACGTAAAAAATATTAATTGAAAATAAAAGTCATAATCACCGAAAATATATATTTATGCTAAAAAAAGACGAACAAAATATGTCCAATATATTAACAGTTATGTCGCAACTTTTTTACATATTTCTTATAATCAAAGCAAGTTTTTTATGGCGTATGCCACATGCCATGGTATTTCCCATTTTTTAAATTATATCGTAAAAAAGCTATTTTCCATAATCCTTGCCATAAAATGTATTTTTTCATAGTATTGCCACATTTTAGGCCTCCTCTCGAACAATGTGTTACAAAATATGTTTCCGAACTTAAATAAGCCTCCAGCAGCATGTGTTACCAGATGGCTTACTTGGATTAAGCCGGCAATATACTATTGTGATAATTTCAAAGAAATCTGTTACGTTTTAAATATGCTTAGTGAAGATGAAGCGGAATCTCTATGAATAAAAGCTGCATAAAAATCCAAATACAGCTAAACTACAAACCAATAATAACAAAAAGCTAGTTAAATTAATAATAACAAAAAGCAAGTTAAAAAAGACATAAAATATTTCTGTAAAACTCTTAAGAAATAAACAAACAAGAAACAGACAAAGCGATAACATGCTACAAACTATTACACAACCTGCTTTATAGCACGTACACGCTTTTTGCTTCGCTTTCACTCTGACATCTTTTGAGCAATCACATAAGAATACAATAATATGCAGTGGTTTATAGCGAGTTGTAGCGTAATATTATATCATCGCTTATAGCGCGCACTCTGACATCAGCGTTAGACATTTGGCAGACTAGTCGGCAATTTTATGGTATGACGTTTGGGCACATTTTCTGAATTGTTTGTTATCCGATTAATATTAAACTAGTCTGCACATTATCGGAAGGCAGTTTTATTTCCTTTAAGACGTTGTAAGAAAATACCGTGCAGATCGCCTGACGTACGACTTTTCATTCGTCACTTCTACACATTGTCCGATTTTGTAATAGCTCTTATTTATCTCTGGAGAGTTTATGCATAAATGTGTGCGTATATATTTTCTGATTAGCTGACATAAGCAGCAGCAAACAGCATGACACGTAAAGAAGCACTGAAGTTTTAAAACTTTTTGATTTCATGTGCGAATTTTATATGACATTTCTAATGATTTTTTTATTTTATCTCCGACTTTTCTGCGACAGTAGGACGTACAAAGTAAGAGAAAAATCTGAAAATTGTCTGATGTTTTGCCATAATTGTTTCCGATATTGTTAAGACATGTCAAAAAATCCTAGAAAATATCCCCAGAAAATTGTTCAGAACTCTTTTAAATTTTTCAGTAAAGTTGTCAAAATTTTCACTTGTATGATTATCGGTACCTTTTCTGACAGACGGACTGGAACTCGCCATCTTGTGATGATTTTCAGGCCGCATATTCGCAGATATAATAAAATGTAAATAACGCTTTGCTTTAGCTGCACTTTTGGACAGGAAATCGCAATTGTATACCTGCACATTAAAGCAGATGAGTACATTTAAGATAACAGCATTTTTTACATATCTGTCCAAAAAATCGTGCAAAGTTGATTGTGCAGCTAAGTCAAGAAGAAATCGAAAGCAATCCATAATACAAAACATCTAGTTTCTCAGTCCTTTTCCTGGATTTCGCTTAACTTATAAAATTTTCAATTACGCCATTAGAGTCCTGTTTTAGTTTTTTTTCAAATTCTTAATACTTCTAATGGTTTCGGTTAATTCTGTTAAAACATTTCTTGTATTCTATCCATAGTTTCTTCTGTTGTAAGGTCATCATCTAATTCATGCTGGCAGAGCTCAGCGAAAACAGTTTATTTCCGAATTCCTTAGTTTCCGTTACTGTATTTAAAATTAAAAGACTGTTGCTAGAAGAAAATATTCCTGAGTGAAGGTATAAAATAATTGCATTCGTCTTTCATTAAATCTAATCCTTAGATTTTTAATTAAATCTTTGGCAACAGTATTATTAGATTTTATAAAACTATTCAACAAAAACATAATACATAATTCCCTCAAGTTCAATTAGAGTATCAGAGTCTTTACTAAATGCTTTTATACTATAAAATTTATAGGCACGTCCAAAGATTTTAATGTTTTACTTAAGTTAAAATCACTGAACACGCTTATTTGTTTGTATGAAAAGTAATTTCTAAACACATACATTTTGTATATGAGACGAAACAAATAGTTAAACACCCCAAAAATACTTTATAATACTACAAAATACGAAAAAATTTGGTACGTCGGCTAATCGGTTAATCGGCTGAAATTAACCGGTTTAACCGTTAATCGGAAAAAGCCTGTTTTAAATTAACCGCTCAGTTAATCGGGTAGTAATTAACCGGTTAACCAATTAACGGTTAACCGAATGAGTACCCTAGTAAACAATAACAAAATTACTAAATTTCTATAAATTTGTTTTTGTTTTTCATACAAATTCTTCACCGAATAAACACATAAAAAATTCAAGCTTTGCTTTGCCTTTACTAAGTTTTAAAATTTGTATGAAAACAAAAACAAATTTATAAAATTTGAGTATTTTGTTATAGTTTCTTCCTATATAAATTTCGTGAAACTTTTGTGCCATTTTTAACGCTTTTTCGTGCCATTTTGCATACCTTTTTAGCAAATTTTCGTGCCATTTTAAGCTTGCCCTGCTTATAATGCTTAAGTCTCTGAAAAAAGCTTTTAAAATATTTCTTTTTTACTAAAGGGTAACGAAATTTAGAAAAAAGTACACATGTACACATTGGAGAAAAAAGTAACCCATTTTGGTTACAAATAACCAAAAGCGGCAAGCTGCTCATTTTATAAATATGTATGTAATACATATGTATGCATGCATGTGTAGATGTGTATGTAAACTCGCGTTCAATTGATTAGACCCACATAATTTTTGATACTTATGCTGACTTTAGACGACATGTTTTTTACATATGGCTTGTTAGGTGTGTGAGACATATGTAACTTCGTATGTTTGTCATAATTGTCAATTTACATACGGTTTATAATATTTGCTTTTAGACGTACATGTGCAATTACATCTGATATAACCTCTGAGTGTTCACAACAGCTTAGTTTTTGCACAATTTTCGTAAATATATAAAGCGCTCTTTGCTTTTTAATGTTTTTTCAGCCAAACCACACTTTTGGTAATTTAATACAGCTGATGTCAGATACCTTGTCAGATGAATATAGAACACTCTCTAACTGAAAATTTTTCATCTGACGTTGCTTCTGTAAATGTCATCTGACAATGTTTCATATGTTTCACACGGCATGTATCACTTTTGCAGTGGGAAATTTGACAAGTCAGATGTAAAATACATGTCGTCTAAAGTCAGCATTAGCAGGACATATACATACAAATTTTGATATACATATGTTTATTATCATACCAATTATTTACATTTCTTGTTTTCCACGGAACCATTGCTCTAAATTTGCCCCCGAAAGAGCTTGTAGCCTTGTAGACTTACGGTCTTGATCTCCCCAGAGAAAGGGTTGTTCACATTCCTTAATTGTGAAACCAACCGTTTTGATATATGTATAATAGGTAGAAAAAAAGTTGTACTACCAGCGAAAAAAGCTTAAAAGTGCAAAGTGGTATAATCAAATTAACAAAATATAAAACTTTTTAATTTTTTGAAAAACGATGCTAAAAATACCGGCGCATTTTACTTTCAACATATTTTTGATATGCTTTTGTTCTTAGTTAAATACGCTATCCGCTGTTGTTTTGACTCTCGTTTAATGAAGTAATGAAATATAATGTCAATATTTTTTTATATGAAACACATTGGAACGAAACAAAAGTTTTCGCAATTACATAGTACTGCGTAGCAGTGGAAATAATTGTCAAAAACTTTTCATATGAAAATTTATTTTATACCGAAAATTTATAAACATTTGCCGCAACTCATAATAAATTTCTTCAACAAAAATATTTACATAGGTATATGATATGGAAATAAAAAATAAAAATATTTTTCTCTTTATACGAGGGTCGATAGGTCGATAATTTGGACATAATAGCTATTGGAAGGTAGAACGATATATTCTCAATAAAACTCCGAAACATTCGCCTTTTATACAATGCAAATATATTTATAACAATGTGACTTTTTCAGACTTTAATATGTATATATCATGATCAGCAAGAGCTTTAAATTTGCAGAGGCTACGTTAAATATTTCTATTTTGAAGTCAAACTTTGTTCTCAATACATACTTCGCAAAATTTAAATTAAATTCAGATAAAAAACCGCAGTGTACGAAAAATATAAAATATTTTATTACAATAAACGAGTTGCAATAAGTAAAATTTCAAAAAAATACAAATTAATTGTACCATTGTACTTTTAAATTATAAATATATAAATTGTACTAAAAGTGGTACAATTGTACCAATTTTGCCATCGCTGGCACGTATGAAGTAATTTAAATATGTTGTCTCCCTGTTTTGATAGATAAGAAAAGGAAAATAAAATAGCGTTACAAAAAAATGTATTTTCTTTGGGGTTTGGGATTTCCCGGATTTTGCACTTCCCGGGAATTCCCGGGAAAAGTTAAAGTAAAGGTAAAGTTTTCTAAATAAAGTAAGTGAAAATTGGCGAAATTTCGGTTGTTTTATTAATGTAAGCATTCTTTTTAAGTAAAAGTTAATATAAAAGCAATTCTAAAACAAATTTTTAAGAATTAAGTGAATTCAGGGAAATAGAGTTTATAGTTATAACACAGTAAGATATCCTATAAAGACTATTTAACGACTAATACCGCAATTAGTTAAAAATTTTATTTTAAGGCTTCCAAATCATTTTATAAAGAACTTGCCGTAATGTTTCTCAATTTCTTGAAACTTTTCCGGAAGGATTCTTATCGTTAAGTACAAGGAAATTACAGTAAAATATTCAGCTGCGACGAGTTTTATATATCCTGAGCCACAATCTGTCAAATGTCTTTAATTTTTAATGTAATATCTCTTAAGACATCGCCTTCAGGGTTTCAATAATAGCGTCGACTTATAACAAATTTAAGTAGTGTCAACTCAAAGTTTTTACAGCTTATATGAGATTAGAATTTCCACTACACTTTCGAAAATTTGTTCGCTAATTCTGCTTAAAATCATTCAAAGTTCGTTTAAAATCGAATATCGAATTATTTACTTAAGGAAACGACTAGAGCACGTCAATCATTAATACTTATACAAATTATTCCACTTTGTTCGGTTATATTGATTAAACGACACTCATTACTAAATTCATCTTGCATGTACTTTTCGAATCAAGCAATAATATTTCTCGTAGACGGATTAGGAGAAATGGTATGATTTCAATTTCATGAAATTTTTATGCAATTTGCGTATTAATTTGAACCGTTCACATTTTTATTTTGTATTAAAAAAAATTTATGGACATTTTACTGCCAGTTTATCGATGTCGAAGAAATTCCTTCTTTCTTACTGTAAGATTTGAAACCAAAACTAAATTTTAAAATTTGTTTTTGTTTTAAATGAAATTACAAGAATAAAACATTTCCCGGGAAAAGTTTACTAAAATATTCCCGGGAAATTTTTGAGATTTCCCGGGAAAACAGGAACGTTTTTGATATATATATATATATATATATATATATATATATATATATATATATATATATATATATATATATATATATATATATATATATATATATATATATATATATATATATATATATATATATATATATATATATATATATATATATATATATATATATATATATATATATATATATATATATATATATATATATATATATATATATATATATCAAATATATATATATATATATATCAAATATATATATATATATATATTTGATATATATATATATATATATATATATATATATATATATATATATATATATATATATATATATATATATATATATATATATATATATATATCAAAAACTTCCATATATTTATAAAATAACTTGTACTTTTAATTTCCTGTTTTCCCGGGAAATCTCAAAAATTTCCCGGGAATATTTTAGTAAACTTTTCCCGGGAATTCTCGAATACCAAATCGTAATTCTCTTTCTACCTATAAAGTGTTTCTGTCAGTATGCGCATTGTGAAATGCCCACATTTTTATTGTGCAATTGACATAAGTGTCAACTTAAGTTTTGTATAGCGAATTTATGCCTTGTTGTTTCATTGTTCTCTATTTTTGCTTTATGCATTAAACACATTCGCCACAGCAGGCTACCGACTACAACCTGTCAAAAATAGAATACATGTGTGTATATGAAAATGATTATTTTCACGACTGCACGGCTACACGACTGCAGGTTGTTGTCCATGCTACTTCTGTCGTGTAGTCAAATTAAACTAATTTCTATTTTTGTTGGCTACAAAACAAAAACAGTGTTGACAATACAACAAAATATGTAAAGCAAATTAGTGATAACAAATATTTTTTATTGAAAAATAAAAACGAAAATTACAAAATTTAAATGTTATAATATATATGCATCAAGAATTTTTAAATAAATAAATCTATTTGTTTTGTTATATAGAATATTGACTTAACTCAAATATACCAACTTCATTGAAAATTAAAAAAAAATCACAGGGTAATAGCACTTTTTAACCTAAAAGTTTTAGTGTTATTTATTTCGGTGCTCTCTCCTGATTCCGGAGTTACGGGGCTAAAAACTTTAATATATTATTGATCATAAGTCCTACAATATAGAACGGATTTAAACGATATATACTACGTTTATAAACACGGGTTATATGCAAATAAAGCTATAAATTGTTGCCATATAATTGTTTTATTGCGACTTATTAACTTACGAAAACTGTTCACGATTAACGCACTATTTGCAAATAAAATGATTGGTGCTGGCTGCCTCGCTTTGTTAATAAAAAGCAATAAATAGAAAAATATTTCGCGAAAAATATTGATAGAAGAAAATAATGACAATTAAAACAAATAATTGTTTGTTCCTTTATACATTTCAACAATTTTTTTTTTTGTAAAATACAAACGTCTTCTATAAAAGTGCTACCAAGTTTTTGTATTTTGATATGCCATATAAACAGTGAATTAGCTTATTTGGAAATATTTTTATTTGCGAATAGTCCGCGTATGAAATTTCAAAATGCTTTAAAATAGCTTTCTACTGGTATATACAATTTTTAAATCCATTAACACATTGCGAGCAAAATGCAATTTAAAACATTTTTTATATGACTTCTCATGTAAAAGCACCATTAACTTAAAAACTGGCGGATACAATCGTACTTAAATATGTATTTAGTTTAATAGAAAGCATTCCAAGCTTTCATTTGATGTATACTTGAAAGCTATCATTGATGAAATTTAACAGTTATGGCACTTTGAAAATAAATTAACTCATTTAACTCTTAAACTCATCTTTAAAGTACCATAACCTACGTATTTCATTGGTGACAGCTTTCAACTATACACCAATAAAAGCATGAAAAGTTCTCTATAAAACTATACACACGCATATGTACCGTTGTATCGACCAGTTTTTGCGATAACGGAGTTTCTGCGTGAAAAGTCAGGTAAAAAAATTAATTGTTTTAAAAAATTTGTGTACCAGTAGAAAGGCATTTTAGAGAAGTTTAAAGTGATATCCATATGGCTTATATCCGTTCTATATTCTAGGAGTTATGGGTAATAAAAAATAAAAGTTTTGAACCCCGTAACTCCGGATCCAAAAGAGACCAAACAAAATTACACTAAAATTATAAGGTTAAAAAAAGCTACTGCCTCATAAGTTTTTCTTTAATTTTCAACGATCCTGGTATTATTGACTTAAGTCAATATTTTATTTTATTAAACAAAAAAAAACACAAAAAAATTTAAGTATGAAAAGTGCCATAACAATCAATAGGTTTTAAAGAAATAAATTGATTTGTTTTTACATTTTTCGAGATGTAAGAACATTTTGAATAAGCGATTTTTTTTTTATACAAGTAAAACTTTTAAAGTGACACCACTGAAATATGTACTGCAACAACAACATGTCAGCTGGTTACGATGTAGCTGCCGTGTTCAAAATAATTAAGTAGCTAACTACACGACGACGATTGCTGCCAACAGCATTTGTAGTCGTGTAGCCCGCTGTGGCGAATGTGTTTATAGCATTACACTCAAATCGAATTACAACTACAAACAATATTTGCGCTTGAAAAAAATACAATAATGTACATTTTTTAAGGCAATACTCACACGTTTAGTACATAGATACATACATATTTAGTTACATATTCGCAAATTTTTTAAATTCATTTATTTATCCCCCTCAATAAACCAATAATCATTGAACATTCTCGCACATACATACATATTGTACCTACATGCATTTCTAGTACAACCAAACCAGTCTTTGCCGTTAAAGCATTTTTCGTTGGTGTTGTTATCATCAAAAATAATTTTAAGAAAACGAAATCCACAAAATAATCTTCTTATATATAAATAGACCACACGATTTCTTGTCGTACACTTTTAGGTATGTTATTGTCCACCAATCTTCTTATGCAAGCCACAGACTTTGCGACCGTTGGTACAACTCAGCTACTAATCAAGTTGTATGCTTGTCGCACAAACGATACAATTTGGTTTGCGATCTCATGCACAACTTCATTTTGCAATCAACTTGTGAGCAAGTAAATATCTCTCATTTTATGTTGTCCGCAAATAATACTCACATTCAATGTTTACTGCAAGGTGGTGACAAAAAGAATAAACATGTATAATACATAAAATAGTATACGACAGGCACACAAACGCTGCGACAGTGTTGTACAACATGTCAAAAAATCAAAACTTTTTGATCTTTCGTACTACCAAGACACAACTTAATACAACGAGCCAACACACGTTGCAATTTCGTGTACAACCTACGGTCGCAACGTTTGTGGCCTCCTTTATATATAAATAGGACACACGATTTCTTGTCATACACTTTTAGGTATGTTATTGTCCACCAATATTGATTAAACGTATATGGTTTAAAAGGTATTTTTCTCTAGATATGCACAATATACTTTTTGACCTAAAAACCCCCAAAATCCCAGAAGTTTCCCAAATACCACCACGGCAACACTGAAAACGTGAAAATACCAAACGCTAAATCTCAAACAGAAATTTACCTTTCTGCAGGGGTTTAACCTTCAAATTTAACACAGATTTTGTTTGTCCACCGGAGTCTCAACAATCTCATAAAATATAAATGTATATATATATATATATATATATATATATATATATATATATATATATATATATATATATATATATATATATATATATATATATATATATATATATATATATATATATATATATATATATATATATATATATATATATATATATATATATATATATATATATATATATATATATATATATATATATATATATATATATATATATATATATATATATATATATATATATATATATATATATATATATATATATATATATATATATATACATTTATATTTTATGAGATTGTTGAGACTCCGGTGGACAAACAAAATCTGTGTTAAATTTGAAGGTTAAACCCCTGCAGAAAGGTAAATTTCTGTTTGAGATTTAGCGTTTGGTATTTTCACGTTTTCAGTGTTGCCGTGGTGGTATTTGGGAAACTTCTGGGATTTTGGGGGTTTTTAGGTCAAAAAGTATATTGTGCATATCTAGAGAAAAATACCTTTTAAACCATATACGTTTAATCAATATTGGTGGACAATAACATACCTAAAAGTGTATGACAAGAAATCGTGTGTCCTATTTATATATAAAGGAGGCCACAAACGTTGCGACCGTAGGTTGTACACGAAATTGCAACGTGTGTTGGCTCGTTGTATTAAGTTGTGTCTTGGTAGTACGAAAGATCAAAAAGTTTTGATTTTTTGACATGTTGTACAACACTGTCGCAGCGTTTGTGTGCCTGTCGTATACTATTTTATGTATTATACATGTTTATTCTTTTTGTCACCACCTTGCAGTAAACATTGAATGTGAGTATTATTTGCGGACAACATAAAATGAGAGATATTTACTTGCTCACAAGTTGATTGCAAAATGAAGTTGTGCATGAGATCGCAAACCAAATTGTATCGTTTGTGCGACAAGCATACAACTTGATTAGTAGCTGAGTTGTACCAACGGTCGCAAAGTCTGTGGCTTGCATAAGAAGATTGGTGGACAATAACATACCTAAAAGTGTACGACAAGAAATCGTGTGGTCTATTTATATATAAGAAGATTATTTTGTGGATTTCGTTTTCTTAAAATTATTTTTGATGATAACAACACCAACGAAAAATGCTTTAACGGCAAAGACTGGTTTGGTTGTACTAGAAATGCATGTAGGTACAATATGTATGTATGTGCGAGAATGTTCAATGATTATTGGTTTATTGAGGGGGATAAATAAATGAATTTAAAAAATTTGCGAATATGTAACTAAATATGTATGTATCTATGTACTAAACGTGTGAGTATTGCCTTAAAAAATGTACATTATTGTATTTTTTTCAAGCGCAAATATTGTTTGTAGTTGTAATTCGATTTGAGTGTAATGCTATAAACACATTCGCCACAGCGGGCTACACGACTACAAATGCTGTTGGCAGCAATCGTCGTCGTGTAGTTAGCTACTTAATTATTTTGAACACGGCAGCTACATCGTAACCAGCTGACATGTTGTTGTTGCAGTACATATTTCAGTGGTGTCACTTTAAAAGTTTTACTTGTATAAAAAAAAAATCGCTTATTCAAAATGTTCTTACATCTCGAAAAATGTAAAAACAAATCAATTTATTTCTTTAAAACCTATTGATTGTTATGGCACTTTTCATACTTAAATTTTTTTGTGTTTTTTTTTGTTTAATAAAATAAAATATTGACTTAAGTCAATAATACCAGGATCGTTGAAAATTAAAGAAAAACTTATGAGGCAGTAGCTTTTTTTAACCTTATAATTTTAGTGTAATTTTGTTTGGTCTCTTTTGGATCCGGAGTTACGGGGTTCAAAACTTTTATTTTTTATTACCCATAACTCCTAGAATATAGAACGGATATAAGCCATATGGATATCACTTTAAACTTCTCTAAAATGCCTTTCTACTGGTACAAAAATTTTTTAAAACAATTAATTTTTTTACCTGACTTTTCACGCAGAAACTCCGTTATCGCAAAAACTGGTCGATACAACGGTACATATGCGTGTGTATAGTTTTATAGAGAACTTTTCATGCTTTTATTGGTGTATAGTTGAAAGCTGTCACCAATGAAATACGTAGGTTATGGTACTTTAAAGATGAGTTTAAGAGTTAAATGAGTTAATTTATTTTCAAAGTGCCATAACTGTTAAATTTCATCAATGATAGCTTTCAAGTATACATCAAATGAAAGCTTGGAATGCTTTCTATTAAACTAAATACATATTTAAGTACGATTGTATCCGCCAGTTTTTAAGTTAATGGTGCTTTTACATGAGAAGTCATATAAAAAATGTTTTAAATTGCATTTTGCTCGCAATGTGTTAATGGATTTAAAAATTGTATATACCAGTAGAAAGCTATTTTAAAGCATTTTGAAATTTCATACGCGGACTATTCGCAAATAAAAATATTTCCAAATAAGCTAATTCACTGTTTATATGGCATATCAATATACAAAAACTTGGTAGCACTTTTATAGAAGACGATTGTATTTTACAAAAAAAAATTGTTGAAATGTATAAAGGAACAAACAATTATTTGTTTTAATTGTCATTATTTTCTTCTATCAATATTTTTCGCGAAATATTTTTCTATTTATTGCTTTTTATTAACAAAGCGGGGCAGCCAGAACCAATCATTTTATTTGCAAATAGTGCGTTAATCGTGAACAGTTTTCGTAAGTTAATAAGTCGCAATAAAACAATTATATGGCAACAATTTATAGCTTTATTTGCATATAACCCGTGTTTATAAACGTAGTATATATCGTTTAAATCCGTTCTATATTGTAGGACTTATGATCAATAATATATTAAAGTTTTTAGCCCCGTAACTCCGGAATCAGGAGAGAGCACCGAAATAAATAACACTAAAACTTTTAGGTTAAAAAGTGCAATTACCCTGTGATTTTTTTTTAATTTTCAATGAAGTTGGTATATTTGAGTTAAGTCAATATTCTATATAACAAAACAAATAGATTTATTTATTTAAAAATTCTTGATGCATATATATTATAACATTTAAATTTTGTAATTTTCTTTTTTATTTTTCAATAAAAAATATTTGTTATCACTAATTTGCTTTACATATTTTGTTGTATTGTCAACACTGTTTTTGTTTTGTAGCCAACAAAAATAGAAATTAGTTTAATTTGACTACACGACAGAAGTAGCATGGACAACAACCTGCAGTCGTGTAGCCGTGCAGTCGTGAAAATAATCATTTTCATATACACACATGTATTCTATTTTTGACAGGTTGTAGTCGGTAGCCTGCTGTGGCGAATGTGTTTAATGCATAAAGCAAAAATAGAGAACAATGAAACAACAAGGCATAAATTCGCTATACAAAAGTTAAGTTGACACTTATGTCAATTGCACAATAAAAATGTGGGCATTTCACAATGCGCATACTGACAGAAACACTTTATAGGTAGAAAGAGAATTACGATTTGGTATTCGAGAATTCCCGGGAAAAGTTTACTAAAATATTCCCGGGAAATCTTTGAGATTTCCCGGGAAAACAGGAAATTAAAAGTACAAGTTATTTTATAAATATATGGACGTTTTTGATATATATATATATATATATATATATATATATATATATATATATATATATATATATTTGATATATATATATATATTTGATATATATATATATATATATATATATATATATATATATATATATATATATATATATATATATATATATATATATATATATATATATATATATATATATATATATATATATATATATATATATATATTTGATATATATATATATATATATATATATATATATATATATATATATATATATATATATTTGATATATATATTTGATATATATATTTGATATATATATATATATATATATATATATATATATATATATATATATATATATATATATATATATATATATATATATATATATATATATATATATATATATATATATATATATATATATATATATATATATATATATATATATATATATATATATATATATATATATATATATATATATATATATATATATATATATATATATATATATATATCAAAAACGTCCATATATTTATAAAATAACTTGTACTTTTAATTTCCTGTTTTCCCGGGAAATCTCAAAAATTTCCCGGGAATATTTTAGTAAACTTTTCCCGGGAAATGTTTTATTCTTGTAATTTCATTTAAAACAAAAACAAATTTTAAAATTTAGTTTTGGTTTCAAATCTTACAGTAAGAAAGAAGGAATTTCTTCGACATCGATAAACTGGCAGTAAAATGTCCATAAATTTTTTTTAATACAAAATAAAAATGTGAACGGTTCAAATTAATACGCAAATTGCATAAAAATTTCATGAAATTGAAATCATACCATTTCTCCTAATCCGTCTACGAGAAATATTATTGCTTGATTCGAAAAGTACATGCAAGATGAATTTAGTAATGAGTGTCGTTTAATCAATATAACCGAACAAAGTGGAATAATTTGTATAAGTATTAATGATTGACGTGCTCTAGTCGTTTCCTTAAGTAAATAATTCGATATTCGATTTTAAACGAACTTTGAATGATTTTAAGCAGAATTAGCGAACAAATTTTCGAAAGTGTAGTGGAAATTCTAATCTCATATAAGCTGTAAAAACTTTGAGTTGACACTACTTAAATTTGTTATAAGTCGACGCTATTATTGAAACCCTGAAGGCGATGTCTTAAGAGATATTACATTAAAAATTAAAGACATTTGACAGATTGTGGCTCAGGATATATAAAACTCGTCGCAGCTGAATATTTTACTGTAATTTCCTTGTACTTAACGATAAGAATCCTTCCGGAAAAGTTTCAAGAAATTGAGAAACATTACGGCAAGTTCTTTATAAAATGATTTGGAAGCCTTAAAATAAAATTTTTAACTAATTGCGGTATTAGTCGTTAAATAGTCTTTATAGGATATCTTACTGTGTTATAACTATAAACTCTATTTCCCTGAATTCACTTAATTCTTAAAAATTTGTTTTAGAATTGCTTTTATATTAACTTTTACTTAAAAAGAATGCTTACATTAATAAAACAACCGAAATTTCGCCAATTTTCACTTACCTTATTTAGAAAACTTTACCTTTACTTTAACTTTTCCCGGGAATTCCCGGGAAGTGCAAAATCCGGGAAATCCCAAACCCCAAAGAAAATACATTTTTTTGTAACGCTATTTTATTTTCCTTTTCTTATCTATCAAAACAGGGAGACAACATATTTAAATTACTTCATACGTGCCAGCGATGGCAAAATTGGTACAATTGTACTACTTTTAGTACAATTTATATATTTATAATTTAAAAGTACAATGGTACAATTAATTTGTATTTTTTTGAAATTTTACTTATTGCAACTCGTTTATTGTAATAAAATATTTTATATTTTTCGTACACTGTGGTTTTTTATCTGAATTTAATTTAAATTTTGCGAAGTATGTATTGAGAACAAAGTTTGACTTCAAAATAGAAATATTTAACGTAGCCTCTGCAAATTTAAAGCTCTTGCTGATCATGATATATACATATTAAAGTCTGAAAAAGTCACATTGTTATAAATATATTTGCATTGTATAAAAGGCGAATGTTTCGGAGTTTTATTGAGAATATATCGTTCTACCTTCCAATAGCTATTATGTCCAAATTATCGACCTATCGACCCTCGTATAAAGAGAAAAATATTTTTATTTTTTATTTCCATATCATATACCTATGTAAATATTTTTGTTGAAGAAATTTATTATGAGTTGCGGCAAATGTTTATAAATTTTCGGTATAAAATATATTTTCATATGAAAAGTTTTTGACAATTATTTCCACTGCTACGCAGTACTATGTAATTGCGAAAACTTTTGTTTCGTTCCAATGTGTTTCATATAAAAAAATATTGACATTATATTTCATTACTTCATTAAACGAGAGTCAAAACAACAGCGGATAGCGTATTTAACTAAGAACAAAAGCATATTAAAAATATGTTGAAAGTAAAATGCGCCGGTATTTTTAGCATCGTTTTTCAAAAAATTAAAAAGTTTTATATTTTGTTAATTTGATTATACCACTTTGCACTTTTAAGCTTTTTTCGCTGGTAGTACAACTTTTTTTCTACCTATTATACATATATCAAAACGGTTGGTTTCACAATTAAGGAATGTGAACAACCCTTTCTCTGGGGAGATCAAGACCGTAAGTCTACAAGGCTACAAGCTCTTTCGGGGGCAAATTTAGAGCAATGGTTCCGTGGAAAACAAGAAATGTAAATAATTGGTATGATAATAAACATATGTATATCAAAATTTGTATGTATATGTCCTGCTAATGCTGACTTTAGAAAACATGTATTTTACATCTGACTTGTCAAATTTCCCACTGCAAAAGTGATACATGCCGTGTGAAACATATGAAACATTGTCAGATGACATTTACAGAAGCAACGTCAGATGAAAAATTTTCAGTTAGAGAGTGTTCTATATTCATCTGACAAGGTATCTGACATCAGCTGTATTAAATTACCAAAAGTGTGGTTTGGCTGAAAAAACATTAAAAAGCAAAGAGCGCTTTATATATTTACGAAAATTGTGCAAAAACTAAGCTGTTGTGAACACTCAGAGGTTATATCAGATGTAATTGCACATGTACGTGTAAAAGCAAATATTATAAACCGTATGTAAATTGACAATTATGACAAACATGCGAAGTTACATATGTCTCACACACCTAACAAGCCATATGTAAAAAACATGTCGTCTAAAGTCAGCATAAGTATCAAAAATTATGTGGGTCTGTCTAATCAATTGAACGCGAGTTTACATACACATCTACACATGCATGCATACATATGTATTACATACATATTTATAAAATGAGCAGCTTGCCGCTTTTGGTTATTTGTAACCAAAATGGGTTACTTTTTTCTCCAATGTGTACATGTGTACTTTTTTTCTAAATTTCGTTACCCTTTAGTAAAAAAGAAATATTTCAAAAGCTTTTTTCAGAGACTTAAGCATTATAAGCAGGGCAAGCTTAAAATGGCACGAAAATTTGCTAAAAAGGTATGCAAAATGGCACGAAAAAGCGTTAAAAATGGCACAAAAGTTTCACGAAATTTATATAGGAAGAAACTATAACAAAATACTCAGGGGTTTAACCTTCAAATTTAACACAGATTTTGTTTGTCCACCGGAGTCTCAACAATCTCATAAAATATAAATGTATATATATATATATATATATATATATATATATATATATATATATATATATATATATATATATATATATATATATATATATATATATATATATATATATATATATATATATATATATATATATATATATATATATATATATATATATATATATATATATATATATATATATATATATATATATATATATATATATATATATATATATATATATATATATATATATATATATATATATATATATATATATATATATATATATATATATATATATATATATATATATATATATATATATATATATATATATATATATATATATATATATATATATATATATATATATATATATATATATATATATATATATATATATATATATATATATATATATATATATATATATATATATATATATATATATATATATATAAATATCTCTCTCACTATATACATATCTTTAAAGAAAAGAGTAGCTGAATTCAGAACTGTTATTATTTACTTCTTTTTATGTTACTTTAAGTTAGTTCTTGAATACAAAATAAAAACTTTGTCATTGCATCGAAAACGTTCAGTTGATACGCAACAAAACAAAAGGTCTTATTATTTGCTCAAGACACAAAGGTTTCAAATTTCTTCGTTTTACCTTTAAGGCCGTGTCAGATAAAACTTTGTCGCTTTACGTGACGTTTCTAACTTTGATAGAAAAGTGTAAAGCAAAAGGAGTATGACACAATGAAAACTTTGACAACACTCGCGCACAGAGCACGAAGCCGGTCGGCTAATAGCCGGCTATTAGCCGCCGCCGGTGATTTTCACAATCACTTAGCCGCCGCCGATTATTGCGGCTAATATCGGCTAGCGGCTAAGCCGATTTTTTATAATAAAAAGTGGATATTTACTAACATGCGCATTTAAAAATATTTAATTCGGTTTTGGAACATATGAAAAAAATTTCTTATGAAAATTATTTTTATAAATAAGGCAGTAAATCGTCTAGAAAGGCAAGTTTATTTATAATTGGGCCGAGTATACCTGTTGTAAATATACCTTGTATGTAAGTAAGCAAGAAATACTCTGTTAGCCGACCGTTAGCCGATAAATTTAGGTAGCCGCCGCCGGCGAAAAATTTTCGGCTCTTAGCCGGCTAATAGCCGCCGCCGACTATATTTGTTCTTAGCCGGCGCCGATCACCATTTTACATCGGCTTCGCCCTCTGCTCGCGCATTGATCGTTTACCAAAAAAGTAGTTGATAATTTTGCTATTTATATATATATTTTTTATAAAAATAAAAGTCAATTATGTTATTTTACGATTTATTATAAATAAATAAATGCCACATACATATTTACCTCTTATTAAAACAGATTCAAACGCGCAATATGTTTCGTTTGGCAATATAATAAAAGAAAATTATTCCAGCTGATTGTCAAAGCAAGCAAAAAGATGAGAGTTGCCGAACTTTTCGCTTCACGCTGCGTTAAAAGTGCTTTATGTGACATGTTTCGTATAAGTATGTACATTTCATCTTAGATGTCAAAGCGAATCTGTAACACAACGCGAAGCAAAAGTTTTATCTGACATGGCCTTTATTCTTCGTATACATATTTTGGCCGTGACAGGACTGAAATTAAAGTCTGTAGCAAACATTTTTTAGTTTATCAGCCTGTGAATTAAAAATAAAACCGATAAAAAAACCAAAGGTTAAAACTCATCGTAAACATTATTAACATTTACATTTTTATTTTAAAGGAAAATATTATAAATGCATAAAATCAAATAGGTACAGTGTACATACCTACTTAAAAGGAACGAGCATTTGTTCAAAGAAGTGTTACCTACATTAAACAAGTGATTTCAATATAAAACGAACAAACCAAGGTCATATTCAATATCATGGTTTTAATCGTCATTAAGGCATATTAGTGTCTGGCTTCATCATCATCAAGTCTTCATTATCATCGACAACTAAACTTCTTCAAACACCATTATCGTTCGCAATACCATCAAACCTTCATTATCATCGTCTACCATACTTCAAACTTCACCAGTGGTAATAAAAACATCAACAACGAAAAATCTACGATCAAACTTTATCATCGTTAAGAAGAGAATTTTGTATGAAAGCAACCACACTCTATGGGACTGCACAACCATACATACATACATATGCACATAGCCAACTAAAGATTTTCAAACAATACAAGTAAGATCGTCATCATTTGAATATACAACCAAGCTAATAAGCAGCTCATGTAAGTAAGAGAAATATTTACTAAAATCTTCACTCAATATTTTGTCCAGATATTTCTTTGATAGAATTACGCGACACACACACGCACACGTACGCAAGAATACATTACTATCCTATCAAACCACAATCAGTGTTGGCACTTTAAGCAAACTGGTACTTTCTTACAATATATGGTACTTTGTTGTATTCAAGCGACATTTACTACAATTTATTGAATTTGAACAATTTTATAAAGTTTAAACCAACTTCAATCAAAATTAATGACAAATTTTAAATCAACTTTAATAAATTTAAAAGCAAATGGCATCAATTATAGCCCACTTTATACCCCTTTATTCACCGTTACTACAAAATGAGTACCGACAATGCACAACCTGATGAGAACACGACAAAGCCTTTGGATTTACCCACATTGAGATTTCAAAGAAGTGTAATGAAGCGCAATATTTCTAAACTAAAAACAAAAATAGAGAAGGAAGGTCCTGATTCCGATTATACCATTATAAAATGTAGGCTTCAAATTCTTGAATCATATTTTACACACGTAAGCCACATCCAAACACAAATTGAAAGATTGGATCCATCAGATGAATGCCGTTCAGAGTTTGAAGAGGTTTTCATACAAGCAAAATCCTTCATGGTAAATTTGATGGACAAAAAAACGCTGATCTAATCTAGATGATTCAAGTATGTTGAACACTACAGCTTCATCGTTTTCATTTCAAAATCGTCTGCCGCAATTAAAGCTTCCCAATTTCGACGGTAAATATTCTGAGTACTCAACATTTATCAGCACATTTACCACACTCGTTCATGATGAACCTTGTATACCGACCATCGACAAATTTAATTATTTATTAAACTGCCTTAGTGGTCAAGTACTTGCAGTAGTGAAGCCCTACGCTGTCAATGGAGCTAATTACAAAAAAGCTTTAGACCGTTTGAATAAACGGTATGACAATAAATCGTTGATATTTATTGATCATGTTAACTCACTATTTTGAATTTCGCCAATCTCCAAATCAAGCGCTATAGAGCTGCGGTCACTTTTGGACAAAGTAGCTGCTTTGAGAAGTGCTCTGCTGTCTTTGGGATCGGAATTAGATGTAATGAACGCTATAATTATCCACGTTGTATTATCAAAGGTTGATTCGGCATCTAAGGCAGCATTCGATGAGAAACAAGAATTTAAAACCTTACCTTCTTGGGACGACTGCTACAATATCCTCAGCCGTCGTTGCCAATTTTTTGAAAGTCGTACTAAGGAAACAGAGCGTGATGTGTCAAGGCCAAAATTTAAACATTCTGCATCATCGTTCGTAACTTCTCACATATTCTGTGACTACTGCCAAAGTAAGGAACATTTTATTGGAAGCTGAGCGTCATATTTATCACTGCTAGTTAGCCGTCGATTTGACTGTGTAAAAGGTTCAAAACTATGTATTAATTGTCTTCGTAAAGGCCATCAAGTTTTGAAATGTTCATCGAAAGCTCGCTGCCGCAATTGTCGTGTGTCTCATCATACAACCTTGCACAATTCAAACTATGAAAGTGTGTCACAACACAATACAAACTCGTCGTCTCAATCACATTCGTCATCAAGTCAAATACCCTTTCAACAATCGTCGTTCGTTCGTCCATCGTCATCATTCTCAAATCAACCAAATGCCAATCAGCACGCTTTATTGTCAAATCCTTCAACAAGTCGAGCAGCTATTCATGTAACAACAAATTCGTCGAATATAATGCCTAGTCGTTACTGCAACATATTACCAACAGCAATGGTCTTCATTCAAGACATTTTTGGAATTCTTCAACCAGCGCGAGCTCTTTTGGATTCGTGCTCAGAAATAAATCTAATTACTGAAGAAACTGTACATCGCCTTCGTCTTAAAAAATTCAACTCGTATCAAGAAGTCGCAGGAGTGTCAGATCTGCGTACACAGCTGAATCAAGTTTTCAGGAACACTAAAATCTCGTCTAAATGATGTCGAATTTACGTCTATATTTGCCGTCACAAAATCTATTTCATCTCTTCAACCTTCAGAACGTCGTGACATTAGCAATTGGGAAATTCCCAAAGGACTTGGACTTGCTGATCCGCAATTTTACTTGCCTCAAAGCATAGATTTATTGCTAAGCCCCGAGCTATTCTTCGATTTAATTATCGGCTGTAAAATTTCCATTGGCAATGGTCTTCCACACATGCTCAATACTTCTCTCGGATGGATTATAGGCGGAAAAATCGAGGTTGCACCACAACGTGCAAATAAAACAGCATTGTGCTATGTAATTACAACTTACCAGGAATTGGATTCCATGCTGAGATCATTTTGGGAAATTGAAGAATTTTCCCAAACGTCATCACTCTTAACCGAAGAAGAAAGCCAATGTGAACAACATTTTGTACAAAATACTGTTTTTGATCATACAGGAAGAGTTAAGGTACGTTTACCGTTTAAACTTTCTTTTACCTATCTAGGTAACTCTTTCGAAACCGCATGTCGAAGGCTTGTATATTTGGAAAAAAGACTTTTTAAAGATGAGTTGTTACGAAAGATGTACAAAGAGTTCATGACAGAATACATCGATCTTGGACATATGGCACAAATCAGTTTTGAGGTACTAAATGGTCCACATTATGTAATTCCACATCACCCAGTTTTGCGCCCACAAAATACAATAACTTCTTCGGCGCGAACATCAACGCATGTGTCTTTAAACGAAACTTTAATGTTTGGGCCAACGATCCAACAAGATTAGATAACGACCCTCCTCTCTTTTCGTCTCCATAAGTTTGCTTTATCAGCCGACATATGCAAAATGTATCGAAAATTTTTAATGGAGGAAAGAGATCGTAAATTTCAACTTATTTTATGCCGAAAAAGTTCAACCGACCCTATAGATATCTACGAACTTAATACTGTAACGTATGGCACGTCTGCCGCACCTTTTCTTGCCATACGCAGCCTCTTTTTTATAGCTGATGCATACAAGCTTGAATTTCCTTTGGGTTCAAAAATCCTTCAGCAAGATCTTTATGTAGATGATCTTTTTACAGGAGCTTCAACTATTTCCGAATTATCCTCAAAGAAAACAGAAATTACTAGAATTTTAGAAAGGGCTGGTTTGAAACTTTCGAAATGGAGCTCTAATGTAAAGGAATTTGCTATTCTAATCAAGAAATGGAAATAAAAACTAATAATGACCATATAACAAAGGCCTTAGGAATGTATTGGAAACCGAATCAAGATTTATTTTGTTTTCGATTATTTTAATTCGATTAAAATACCAACGAAAAGATCTGTATTGTCGGTAGTAGCAAGAATTTTTGATGTGCTTGGACTGTTAAGTCCAATTGTTATTTCTTGTAAAATATTGATTCAAGAAATGTGGAAACAACAACTCGACTGGGACTCGCCATTAAATGATTGTTTGAAAACTCGATGGATCGAAATCGAGAAAAGTTTGATGTTCATTAACAAAATAGAAGTCCCAAGATTCGTTCAAACGTCTCCAGAGTTAGTGTTTGATATCCATGGATTTGCCGATGCCTCTCAATTTGCGTACGGCTGCTGTATATATGTCAGGGTGGCAACACAAAACGGATATCAATCAACTTTACTGATCGCGAAATCAAAGGTTTCCCCTGTTGACCACCAAACTTTACCCCGTCTCGAGCTATGCGCTGCCTTACTGTTGAGCCGAACTTGGAAAAAACCGGCACAAATTTCAGTCATATAGCCATCATACACTATTCTGGTCAGATTCGAAAATTGTCTTAAGTTGGCTTACCAATCACTCGTCATCATTTGTATGCTTCCTCGCTAATCGAGTCTCCGAAATTCACACTACTCAGGGCATAGAGTGGAGACACGTCCCATCAAAAGAAAATCCAGCAGATGTTGTGTCGCATGGTTGCTTAGCTACTGAGATATCTTCTACCGCATGGTTTACTGGACCGGAGTTTTTGAGCAAGGATGAGGAACATTGGCCAAAAAGCAATTCATCGTCCGTTGCACTACCACCAGAAGAAATGAAAAAAGTCAATATTCCAAACAATCGTCGTCAAACTTTCTATAATATCTCAAATAATCACTACGCATTCATCGTATCTTCGTATTCTTCATGCTATCGCATACGTTCATCGCATGTACCATAAATACAAAAGAAATGGTTTCATTACTGCAGAGGAACTGAACTTAGTTTTTTGGAAAGTCGTTCATGACGTTCAAATTAATCTTCTCTTAAAAGGAGAAACTTTGCAACCAAGTTTACAAAAATTATCACAATTTCTACAACAAATGCCCAGGTACAAAAAATCTATACCTATTCTAAGAGTTGGAGGTCGACTAGTGAATTCATCGTTATCGTACGACGCAAAGTTTCCTTGCACAGGTTCTATTTTAACTTTTGAATTTCAATGAACTCAATATCCTATAATTCTTGCTTTTGCTAGGACGATAAATAAATTGCAAGGCCAAACATTTGACAAAGTTGGCGTTTTGTTAAATCAACCTGTGTCAACCACGGTCAGTTTTATGTGGCGGCGAGTCGTGTGCGATCATTTAATGGGTTGAACATCTACATAAGCGAACGTGGCGGCAAAGAGCATTTAGCAAATGATGAAAGAGCATTTACACAAAACATTATTTTCACGGAAGTAATTAATTTCTAAGCTTTGAAATCTTTGTTATAATTCTTACATTAGTCAGAACTTTTGACACATTTATTTATGAGCACATTTTGGTACTGTTATATATCAGCGTCTTCGTGCTAAAAGGGCCAATGTCAATATTTTGCTGTTTTGAGTTAATCATTGCCTTAGGTTTCTGTTCTTACTTTCTTTTATTTTGCTGAAACAGCCAATGTAACCCAGAACAGCGTCATAAGGATTTTGCTAGCCAATGTTGCTATGAACTCATATAGAAAACTTAAACGTAAATTGCCTTTTTCTCAAAAGTGATTGTTTTGACATTGGCCCTTTTAGCACCAAGGCACAGATATGTACTAGCAAATATGCTACAAACTTTTATGTTAGTCATTCTGCCTATTCATGGGATCCGGTACGAAATTGGATTGGAATTACAATTGTGAATGCGTTCATGAAAACGTAACGAAACTTTTTTGCTCAAAAACTATTTATTTTCGTTCAAAATTCAATCGTTTATTAAGTTGTGTATTTAGTAATAAAAGGTTTGGGAAAAACGTGTTCTATCTATTAAATGCAAAAAAGAAAGGGTTCCTGAACTCCAATCCATGAATAAATTAAGGGTGGTTAAATTTCAAGGGCCGATGTTGAATGTGAACCACACCTAAACGTCACTTTTTTTTCTGCATTTCATTTAACATTTCTCAATATCACACTAATTCAATTTGAACCATGGAAAGATACACAATCGAGCAACGCGTTAAAGTTATTAAGGCTTATTATGACAATAGGAGTTCAAATCAAAATGCATATCGTGCACTACGTGATTTTTTTCGGGCAGTTTAATCGTCCAAATGTGCGTACAATCGGAAAAATCGTGCAAAAATTTTAGCAAACCGTGTCTGTAGGAGATGTGAAAAGACCAGTACATGCCCGTACAATTCGTTTGATGCGGTCTAAGGGCTGGCGGCCTTATCGGGGCGTATTTTTCCAAAATGTGGCCGGTCAGCAGTTACTGTGAATGGTGTTCGCTATCGTGAGATGATAACGAACTTTTTATGGCTCGAATTGGAAGATATGGATGTGGACGATATGTGGTTTCAACAGGACGGTTCCACTTGCCACACAGCTAACGAAACAATGGCTCGTTTGCGCGACAAATTCAATGGCCGTGTTATCTCACGTGGTGGCGATGTCAATTGGCCGCCAAGATCATGTGATTTGACACCGTTGGACTTCATTCTTTGGGGTTATTTGAAAGAAAAGATGTACGTCAATAAGCCAGCAACAATTCAAGAGCTAAAGGATGAGATAATTCGTCACATTACCGGCATAGAACCTCAATTATGCCTCAGCGTCATCGAAAATTTGGACAATCGGATGGAGGTGTGCCGCCGAGGTCGCGGCGGCTAGTTGGCCTATATTTTCTTCCATACATAATTGAACCATACCATATTATCATAATAAAACGAAATGACAATAATTTCCTAAATAATTTGTGTTTTATTCAAAATCAACATCGGCTCTTAAAATGTAACCACCCTTTATTATTGACTTATAAGTTTAAGCGCAAAAAACTAGCTCTCATATATAAACACATGTTAACTTAAAAGGTGTTAGTGTACTTATTTTACTAAAACATAACAACAACAAATTGTAACTACTTACAGGTAAAGAGATAAATACGTACAAATTTTATTAATTACTAAGTAGTAATTTTAATGTGGAGCATAGTAATAAGATAAATAAGTACAACTACTTTGTAGACCATTAAATGAGTACCAAAATGCCAAAAGTTTTTGCTGGGATGTAAGACAACCAAAGAATCAACCCTTGAGCCTCACATATATAATTAAAATTTGCAGAGTTAAGGTCTAGTTAGTAAAATCGTATCGCAGTGTATGCTCGTGCAGCTCGTACTGCAGAAAATATTGCTGCTGTTCACGATAGTGTAGCTGAAGAGCCGTTCAGGCAGTTACTGTGAATGGTGTTCGCTATCGTGAGATGATATCGAACTTTTTATGGCCCGAATTGGAAGATATGGATGTGGACGATATGTGGTTTCAACAGGACGGTGCCACTTGCCACACAGCTAACGAAACAATGGCTCGTTTGCGCGACAAATTCAATTGCCGTGTTATCTCACGTGGTGGCGATGTCAATTGGCCGCCAAGATCATGTGATTTGACACCGGTGGACTTCTTTCTTTGGGGTTAATTGAAAGAAGAGGTGTATGTCGATAAGCCAGCAACAATTCAAGAGCTAAAGGATGAGATAATTCGGCACATTAACGGCATAGAACCTCAATTATGCCTCAACGTCATCGAAAATTTCGGCGTGCCGCCGAATTCGCGGTGGCCATTTCGCCGATATTTTGTTCCATACATAATTGAACCATACAATATTATCATAACAAAAAGAAATGACAATAATTTCCTAAATAATTTGTGTTTTATTCAAAATCAACATAAATAATAAAAATGTTAATGTTTGAAAATTTTAGCTCATCCCGATTTTTTTAAATTTGCGACCGATCAGCAAAGAATTTAAGTATGGCAAAAAAGTGAAAAGTTCAATATGAAACTGTAATCAAAATCACTTAAGGCATTTTCTTTTCTATAAAATATATAAAATTTTATTACTTTTTACTAAAAAGCCGCAATTTGGCATTCCTCTAAAACAAAAATTTACCTTCGTAAGTGGTTATACAATAATTTCTAATAAATTCACTTCCTCGAAAAGTTATTATATTGCAAATATTTATCGAAAAGTTCAAACAATGTAATATTTTTTTTTGTAAAAAAGAAAACGCCATTAGTTTTACTTAACTTTCACTTTTCTTAAAGCCCATACACAAAAGTTTTTGTTTTCACTTTAACGGTATTTTGGCTTTGCTGAAAATTTTGAAAATTATACTTTAGTTGTTTTCTCAAAAGTCCACAGATATATGTATACATTTTTATTATTATCACTCTTTTTTGCAATTTTTAATTTTGTAAATTTTTTTTTGCGAAATGAATACAAAAAATAAAACGAAATATGAAAAGCCATTGACTAATTGTAGTTCTTTTCTTTAATTTTACTAACACGAATTTAAAGAAAGAATTGCATTCCCGTTCATAATATATAAAGGAGTACCGGCTAATTGGTCGAAGTTAGACCACCGGGCCATCCTAGTTTTTTTTAAAAATCCCTAGACGGTTTGTGTGCTTTGACTTTGTATTCAATTTTCGACATTATCTAATAGTACTTGTGTTTTAATTCGTTCCATCTCATTTCATATCATTACAATTCTCTTCCATTTGATCATACTGAGTGAAGGCTCCATGAAGGCTGATTTAAGGCTCAGTTAGCCGAACGTAACGTTGATGTAGTTGCACGTGCTGATCGTTTCTCTCTCATAAGTTTTCAGTGTGACAGAAGCGATCAGAACATCCAACTACATCAACGTTACGGTCGGCTAACTGAGCCTTTAGCCGAGCGTAAATGTAGAAAACGTTGATGTAGTTGCATATGCTGATCGTTTCTGTCTCATAGCTTTTCAATGTGACAGAAACGATCAGCACATGCAACTACATAAACGTTTTTTACATTTACGGTGGGCTAAATCAGCCTTTAGACTTGGGTCCAACTCGTTCAGCAGCTCGTTTTTGACACAAACCTATGATCAAACCCATATAATTTAAGTGGGTTTGATCACACGTTTGTGGCTAAAACGAGCTGCTGAACGAGTTGGACCCAAGTCTAATATATATATTTACAAAAAATGTAAACAAATAAATAAATAGAAGACATAAGGCTGATTTTAGACTTGGGTCCAACTCGTTCGAACTCGCTCAGCAGCTCGTTTGAGATACAAACCTATGATCAAAACCGTTTAAAATACATGGGTTTGATCACAAGTTTGTGTCTAAAAGGAGCTGCTGAGCGAGTTCGAACGAGTTGGACCCAAGTCTAGCTGATTTAGCCGACCGTAAATGTAGAAAACGTAAATGTAGTCGATTGTGCTGTTCGTTTCTGTCTCATAGCTTTTCACTGTGACAGAAACGATCAGCACAATCGAATACATCTACGCTTTCTACATTTACGGTCGGCTAAATCAGGCTATAGAATATCTTACGTACATATCATAGATGATTACACGAGGAGATACCTCTACATATAATTAAGTAGAATTCATCGACAATTCAGTTATTTTGTTAGCAACGTCATCATATCAACCATCATCGTATAAAAAACCTTCTGGTGTGTTCGAACTTGATGACTGGATAATGTAAATCGAAATTAGTCTATAAAATATAGTTTAGTAATGCGTTTTTATCGTTCACTATAATTTTCTTTAATATGAATATGCATAGATACACTATTATTTAAAAATTCTCTTATAAATATTCTAAATATGCATGTATATATAGTACACATGTCTAATGTTGAATTAAATGAATACTTAATATGATAACTGTAAGCAAATGGCTTTTACAGTTATCTAACAATATTTGAGTTTGGTATACTCACTGATTCCTAAATACAATCGAAATCTGTACATGTATATTATAAAAGGCCTATATATTTGCTTTTTTAAGTTCTCGCCTTATGTTTTTATTAAGACTATCCCATTATGGTATTGAATTAAGCACATGAATCTAATGGGAATATTTTGGTAGTTGACTTCTTATCAACCTGTAATTTAATAATATTCAAAAAGATATCGAGTAATAATATTCCGAAATATATCTACAATTAAATTTTCAAGGATATGTGTAGTAATATGAGTTTTAAAAATAGTACGTATTTGTATATTCAGTTTCGGTATGGAATTAGTCAACAGATTTTACAGAATCTTATTCATAATAATAATTTGAATTTACACTAATTCAAATAAATGAACTAGAAAGTCTAAATAATTACTTTCATCTTAGATTTTACATTTATTTGTATCAAAATTTTTCAATCATGTAGTCATTACAATCTCTAATATAAACACTTGCTTCTTTCATATTTTTAGAATGTTTTATTAAACGCTGATGTTTTAAAACAACCAGCTTTACTCTGCACATCAAAAATAAAAAAAACTAACCTTGTTTAGCAAATCAGTATAAGAAAATGTATGTATTATTAAGTAATATACATACATATGTACGTTCAATGACACGCTTCAGAAAAATAAAACAAAACTCAAACAATATAACACATCAATACAAAGATTATCTATCGATCACAGCATACTAATACCATCTACTACTTTCCAGAGGTCAAGAGAAAAGTTAACTTATAAAATCCCTACTTGATAAAATATTTAATGTAAAGAAATATCTTTGTATATCAAATAAACTCATTAAAATTATTAAAAATATCGGATGTAAAAGTGATAGAAATAATTAATGTTCCTGTCTTCCATGTATAGGTATAAGCATTCAAATTAAAGAGCAACAACCATGTAATAAGTATATTGATAGACCTTTCGCCTTTAAAAATATAACCGCAGGATAATAAAATAAATTTCCTGAGTCATGAAAACCTCCCATGACTTCCTCCCAAAAAAAATTAATCTTCTGGTCCTCGTGTAGAGCTCATTGTAAAACAATCACACAAAGTGATAAAAAATAGTGATGTACATGCACAACAACTACCACTACAAGCTCAAGACTATACAATCTTTATCTGTACAGTTCAAATGATAAACAAAAATATCCAAGTCAGCAGAATTAAGAATATGTACATAAAAAATTTTTAAAAGAAAAATTAATTAGGGAGTAGCGAATACCGATACCGATATATCGGCGATACTTCAGATTTTCCGATACATCGGTATCGGCGATATTTTACTGTCGATACGACGATACTTTAAAAAAAATTTCAGAGTTTTTTCTGACAAATTATTTATCTTTTGTTAATTTTACCGTGAACTAAATTCATTTCGTTATTTTTTAAATCTTATGAATATCAATTTTAAAAATTAATAATATTTTATGCTGTTATTTTGTAAAAAAATTATTTATTTTTGTTAATTTTACCATGAATTCAAATTCAATTCGTTGTTTTTTAAATCTTATTCCAGCAAAAAAAGACACTCCAAAGAAGTCATGAAAATGTAGAATTCGCGATCCGGAAATTATTTATTTTTCGTTAATTTTACCATGAATTCAATTCGTTGTTTTTTAAATCTTATTCCAGCAAAAAAAAGACACTCCAAAGAAGTCATGAAAATGTAGAATTCGCGATCCGAAAGTTTTGCGAATTTGGACAATTACTAATTAGTTTTACATGTCCTTGCCATTGCAAGAAGTTCTGTTTTTCGATTACCAATCACCCAATTGGAAGCGATGCTTGGACAAATTTCTTTTTCCGTGTTCTATAATGATTTTTCCTCAAGGAAAAAGGATAAAAAATTACCCATTTTCACAATTTTTTTTTTAATGCGAATTCAAATTGAAAACTGTATTTGCATGTAAATTTAAGTGAATAAATATAAACTTTTAGAACACTTTTAATAATTAAGCTATTAAGTTATTTAGAAGACTATTAGTTGATAAATGTCTTTTAAAAATCGATTTTTTAAAAAGCATGGAGACTATTTTTTAAAATTATAAAGGAACTAAAAATTTTTTCTTGCTTTTTTACTAATTATCTGCATATTTTTAATACAGATTTTTTGGAAGCAAAGAAAATGTAGCTCCTTAAAAATTACTTCCAATTTTTTATACTGGGTTAATATCAATTTTAAATATTAATAATCTCTTAAACTGTAATTTTGTATCAGAAAAAAAAATTACACTTAATCTAAACTTGAACTCAATTGCAATATTCGTATCGGTATCGGCATCGGTATCGGCGATATTTATTTTTAAATATCGGTATCGGTATCGGATCGGCAAAACGGCGTATCGTTACATCCCTAAAATTAATATGTACAACCTCAAAAAGAAATTTATATACATACATACATAAACAACAACCTACAAAATAGCTAAATTTATATAGATACTAGATCAATCACAACAGACATATATCGTATACACACACTCAACCCAACACACACCTACATAAAATTGATGACGTAATACTCATACACAAACATAACATATAATAAAATGTATACTATTTATTGAGAAATTCAAATTCCTTTATCTAGCAATACGAAGCACTGCTTCTTAAATAGATAAACGAAGGTGCCATAACGACACCTTCGTCTCACCACCGAAGCAATAGTCGGACAGACAAAACCCCATAAAATAATAATGTCACCTTAACATCTATCTACAATTGTTACATTAAAATAAAGAAATCAAAATATCCATCACAAGTTCGTCAACCCTATTCAAAAACTCTGGTTATCAATACTATGGTCCAAAAATATTGAACAACTGAAAGGCACTTGTACATAAAAAAACCTCTGCAAACAAAATACATATTTCAAATTTCAAATAAAATATATCAGCATATTTATTAGCTACACACAACTACAAATCCAAACGATCATGCGAATATTTTGCAACAAAAAAAACATAAGTTCTCACTTGAAAAAAATTAATACAAACATAGAGCAAACACTTATTTGTTGTATGTACATGCATACATCAAATAAATTTGCAGTTATGTACATAAGTATGTACACATATTGTCAAATTTCATACCCATGCGATTGCGTACTCAGAACATTTAGTAGAACTTAACACAGCTCTTCCTCCCCTCTCACACTTCCATAACCACATAATGAAAATTAACAGACCGTTTACCAACCGACTGACGTTGAGTCAAAAATGGACGGACATGCTTAAATAAATAGAAACAAAACATTTTAAAACTTTAAATATAAACAAATTGAATTTAACATACATAGAACAAAGATAAGCTTGACAAAATAAAAAAAATTCATCGTCCACAGTATTATAAAACACAGATCTAATCAAACGGATTTTAGCATAAACATACAAAAAATAGGGAAGGTCACATACATGAGAACATTTTATACTACATATGTACATCACATGTCTCCCACAAAAACAATTCAAACTATTTTAACAACATACCTCCAAATCATGGACAGACTCAAATTCACACATTCAGACATATAGAAATTCCTACAGACAGACAGAAACTCTCACGCCCCCATACACACACTAACAAATTGAAAAAACATCAAGCTATGAACATCTCACATACACAAATATATATTCTCACGGACAGACATCAATCGACATGTAGAAATATGATGAAATTCATATACATAGCAACAGCAAGAATTCGCACGATCAGCACAAAATCAAGGACAACGCATACAAAAGTATGTAGATCTACCCATACGCAACTATATGCACACACACACATACACATACACATACACACACTACAATTTCATAATGTTGTGAAAATCAAATTCCATTGTCAAAAAATAAATAAGATTAAGCAAGATTTTAATATGGACAGACAGACAGACATCAATCAACTTGTACAGTCTTTATGTAAGCACAACCTCTAACCAACCCCCACCAAAAAACAAACAAATCAGGATGATGACTCATTCTCCAACACATCCACCTGAATAAACAAAAACACCAATAAGATAAATCATGCATATTTAACGTAAACAAACATTTCAGACATCTGTCATACTAAGCAACACAGCTACAAATCCAAACGATCATGCGATTATTTGATGCAAAAAAAATACCCCCACTTGACATAAAAAAATATTATAAACAAAAAGCAAACGCTTATTGTATGTACGTATGTATATGCATACATATTAATTGGAACTTAACACCCTCCCCCCTCTGACACTTCCATAACCACATTCTTAACACCCCTCCTCTAACACTTCCATAACCACATTCTGAAAATATACAAACCATCCACCAGTCAATTGGTGGACGGACATGTTTAAATAAACACAAATACATTTTAAATGTAAACACAAGCACCACAAAAAACTATCAACATCTCAAATCAATAGCCATAAATAAATCCCTGTAGGATCCATGGGGCCAACTGTCTTCAAGTCACCTCGTGTGTCGATAAGTTTGGTGACATTGTCACCAAATAGTATACACTCTTTATTCTACCTATAATGGACAGAGAAGTTTTTGACAGCCTCTCTAGTGCGATCTCCAATGTCTCAATATAATCCCCATTAGAACCATCTAGTCTATACTCAATCAATTGTTCATAGGTCACTATCTCAACACAACCCACGAAGCAACGGAAAACATCGAACCCCACGACCTCTCTACTGACAGGCTAACAGCGCTACCACTCACCCACAGAGACACCCATATCCGAAATGTATATAACACAAAACATTATATATAATATAATTTTACACTAACACTCATCATTAACTCAATAATAATACATCACAATTTTTTTAACCACATTTTACCTACAGGGCACTTTCATTTTTTCCCCACGGGTATCAAATTACACATTTGTTTATTTAACAATTAAAATTTCAAATTTTAATTACCCAAATTTTTAAATTTTAATGGGGGCCAGACGAATCGTTCCCTACTACTCTGCGAACATGGGTTGATGTTTGAAATTGTAGACATATTTGATGAAAATCTCCCTATCTTCTGTTCTCAATATGTCGTGTAATAATTCTGTTTGCGCAATAAAATCTTCTAAAGCCTCAAATGATCCCTTAAAAGTTTGTATGTTTTTACCTACCACCGAAATATCAAACTGTGCCATATTTGGAAAGTTAACAAACTCTGTTTCCGTTTTGGAATTTTCTTCTACTTCTTTTGTATGTTCGATTTCCAAAGTTTGGATTGTCGCGTATATTTGCTTATACAAAGCTTTGAATTCATCAACCAAACCGGTATCAATTTCTATACATTCTTTATAAATACTATCAACTTTTTCATTAATTTCTTCCAAACGTTCTAGTTTTTCTATCACGTATTTAGAGGAATAAATTCTACCTTTGCTTTTCTTAAAATTATTTTCTAATTTTTCTAACTCTATACAATATTCTTTAAATTCTTCCATACAGAATATTTTCTCTACAATTATTAATATTTATATAATTATTCTTTAATTTTAATTTAAAATTTCTAAAAACTTAATAATTCTCACTGGCAACATTGAATTAAGTTTTCTTTTACCACGATGGTAACACAAATCTAATCATACACTTTGGTAACATTGATTTGCTAACAGCTGTGTTTGACAACTGTTTTTCGTGTAGTTTCGTGTTTTTCTTATGGTTTTTGTATTAGTTTAATTTCTTTAGTGTTTAATTTTTAATAAAATTTAACAAAATTCAATTGTTTTTGTTCGTAATTCAAAATATTTGTGTAATTTGAATGTTAAATTTTTTTGTTTCGGTGAAAATATGTGTGTTAAAAAAATTTTTACTCCAGGCAAATTTTAAAGTTATTCATTGTAATGTTTTTTTTTAGTGTTTTTGTTTTAAATTTTTATTTCATTATAATTTCAATAAAATTATTTTAAAGAATATTTTATAAATAAAAGTATGTGGTTTTTGTTTTATTGTCGAGACTTTCGATGTTCATCCATCTGGCACTCCAACTCGTGAATCTCACGCCAGACTTCGGCTGCTTCATCCCAGGATGGCGGATTTTCTGTATCCAATTTTTGTCGCAATTAGGCTAGCTCGGTTCTCAATTGCACCAATTTGCCGCCCCTCTTTTTGATTTTTGGCCTGGGGATGTAGGGAGTGCGCGTATGTTCTGCTTCTTTTCTTCTAATCTGTCTTCTGCGGTACTCTTCAATCGTTAGACGCTCAGGGCCCGCTTGAATATTTGTGGCCGTATATACAGGTGCTTCCCTAGCACTGCCTGTCGGTTTGTATTCCTCTACAGGGATATTGTTATCTTCTTGATTTGACAGGATCGCCATGTAATGTTTTCACACTTAAAGGTCTTAAAAAAACTACCTGCCGGAGGTTTTGCCGGCGTAATAAACGCCACTGGCAGAAAATTAATTTATTATTTTTTTGAAGGCAGTTTTATATGCCCGTTTTTTTAAGCAGATGAATGATTCTGTTTAAATAAAAATGCCGATTAAAGGCATTAAAATAAAATGATTGTTTATTTACAAAAATTTTTCCTTCATAAACTAAACTAACGGTATCCTTAAAAATTAACTTATTCTAATTTGTTGCTATAAAGGAATATGCATTTCCAATACATTTTCAATTCAGTTAATTTGTTGTTACTTATTTGTTTATGTAGTTTACATTTCCAAATAATAAAAAGATTATGATAATTAAAATATAAAATAATAGTGAGTGGTAATAGTGGTATTAAAAATACCCTACAACATAGTCGTACTTGAAATAAGAATTTTTGTACTCAATTTAAGAATTTTGCACTTGATTTAAGGTCTTTTACATAAATTAAGTATTTTGTACTTGAATATTCCGTACTTGAGTAAATTTTTAGCTGACTTCAAAAAAGAAGGAGTTTATAAGTTCGTTTGTTTTTTTGTACGTTTGGACAGGCAGAAATTTGTCATTTTTCAACGTATTTTAAAAATTTTTTGTTTGAAAGCCTGCAGTGTGCTCCCATAATTTTTTTCGAAAATCGGAGGAGGAAATTTGTTCCCCTCATGCATAACTCTGTTACTTGTCAGCCGATTTTCAAACTTCGTTTTTTGTGTGAAAGGATTTGCCTGCAAATTGGTCCCATAATTTTTTTTCGAAATTCGGTGTGGAAAGTTGAGAAGCTCATTGCATGATGTGCACTGTGTATCGGGAGAGGAGCCTGCATACTTAATTTCAAGTCTCATTCTTTAGCCGTTAGGTCTGCGATATGAGAAGTCAGTCAGTCAGCAAAGTTACTCTTTTAAATTTATAGATGATAAATTGGGAAGATTTTAAAATTAAAAATAAGAGCAGTTGCTCTATTAACTTACTTTGTCACTTTGAATACACGTAACAAACGAACACATCGTAACACGGAAACACCCAAAGGAGGCATTAGCTCACTGCCAGTCAATATCATCTCTGTTATACTGCCAATAACCACGAAACAATCAAAACGATTGAATAAAGACACAAAATAACCTTCAAATCCAAGACTGTACATTTTCAAAATCATTTCGCACGAAAATAGAGCAATGAAAAATATGTTCGTGTATTCTGAAATCATTAATTAAATATTCATTTTACATATTTACATCAGTCGTATAAAAAAGCTCTTACCTTGAAATTGATCAAGCCAGGTTGGTTGTTTATAATGTTCAGTTGCAAGTACGCCCGTATTAAGGAATACCAAAACTATAATTAACCAATAGAATGCTTGCGATTTGACAGCCTTACGGCAGGATCTTCTAAGACGACGATTAATGCGATCCATCTCTTTTTTCTTTTTACGAAACCATGATTCAGTCTGTTGTACTTCATAGCCATGGTCGTGCTCCCCCAATTGATTTGGCGATTCAATTTCATTGACTACTTTCGTTTTACCATCCGATATTAGCTGGCCATCTGTATCAGGCTCAATATCTTCAGCTTGTGTTATCCAATCTAAGTAACCACGCAAATCATCTTCAATTTGTTGTTTTTCTCGCAATTTTTGAAAATCGCCACGATTTTTGGCTTTCGTACGTTCTTTGGAAAATTCGCCGGACAAAACACCAAGAATAAGATTCATGACGAAAAATGCACCCAATATTACCATAGACACAAAATAAATCCATTCCCAACTTGAACCCATGGCATCTTGTATCTAGAAGAAATTATGAAAAAGTTGATGATTTTTATTGATAAAATTCTTTTGATACAAGAAAAAACTTTTAAAAAAATGCACCCATTAATCGCGCGATTGCGATTAAAAAATTTTACCCTTATTCCAGTAAAGAATTGTTGACTAACGCATTCGCCAATGAACTTTCTTCTAATCTAAGATTAATTTAAGCTTTCAATTTTCGTACAGGCCAAATTAAATTCATACACACTTTTAATTTTGAGTCGGGTTTTAACTTGGAAACTAGAGATTCAGTCATCACTAAGCCTGGAAGGTCATACTTCGTCGAAGCGACGCACAGTGGCACCATTTGAGTTTTTTCATTCCAAAAATCATAACTTTTGAACCAAACGAGATAATCCAAAAACTTAAAAGGCTTATGATAGATAATTGATCAGCATAGAAAATGAGTATTTGAAAAAGGCTCTACGCCTTTTGGATGCCTACTTATGGGTTAGCAAAGTAGAAACTTGAGGAAAAATCAATTTTATGGGAAGTAAAATAAAACATTTTAAAAAATTTTAAATTTTTTAAGTTTCTTTTTAAAGATTTAAAATTATTCCAGAAAAGTTTAAAAAAACATTTTTTTTAAAATTTTTTTTAATACTGCTCACAATCCGTAAAAGATACAGTATCTCAAAAACTAGGTAACGGATCGGTATTCTTTTTGATTCTATTAATAGATGTATATATTAAGAAAATAATAAAAAATTGCTGTTTGCTTTGGGTTTGTGCGATATTTACCAACTATCAATTTTTTCAATATTTCCTTGTTGAGGGGGGGGGGGCTATAAATTTCTATATTTGCCATATTTTCAAAATAAGTTCTTTGATTTTTCCTTTACCTAATGAAAAAATTTCTAGCTGTCCTTGCCCCATTTTTTGCTACAGGTAAAATTTTAAAAATAAGACATGGTTCCAAAAATATGTTTCATGTATTTTTCAGGTGCAGATACAGGATGTACAAAAATGCACCAAATTTTTCGCTGTGGTTGACTTCTTCAACAGGTCAAATAATTTAAAGTTGTTCAACTTCATGGTTGAAGTGTCTTAAAATTACTTGTCTCGCCAACTTTCAGTCGTAAGATTGCCTATTTTTACGCCAACCACTGTTGCCAGAAAATTTTCTTCTAAAATCTGCAAATTTGGGGTAAAAAATCTGCGAAATCTGCATATTTTGAAAAACTGCAAAAAATCTGATAAACTAAAAACACGTGCAATTTAAGATGTTTTTGGCTTCATTTGCAATTTTTTTAAATAAAATAAAGAATATATGGAAAAAATCCATAAGTTTCACTTTGATTCCTTTCGATTAACAAAATTTTCAAAAGCAGCTAATTTAATCTCCTTTCAGACTGCCTTATTCATAATAAATATCAGAGTGCGAAAAAACGCAGCGCATCGCCGCTCTTTCTTGCGCTTTACGCAAAGACCGAGCCAATTTGTTATTGCGATTGCGACGCGCCAATATTTTCGCGCTGCTCATTAAAGGAGCATTTTACCTTGTTCTTTTTTCCGCAATTCGTGAAATGCGCATGTCACATTTACAGTAGTAAAAATTGTAATAGAGCAATGGGCATTATTTCCATGGATGTTATTGGATGCTACCGTCGTTTTTTTTAATTTTTTAAATAGACCGCATGGCTGAGTCCAGCTACAAATCTCAAAACGGATATAGCAACAGTGGATGGCAGTACTAGTTCCGAACTTCTGCTTGAAATGGGTCGGTAGTGCAGTTCGCATGTGCGGTTTAAGACCTGGATCGGAAGTAGGGTCGATAGTGCGGTTCCCATTTCCTAATCAGGTATTTACCGGGAATTGGTTCTGTAGTGCAGTTCTCACTTCCGGTTTAGGAGCTGTAGTTGTACGGTTTATATTTCCGGTTCCGGCCTGAACCGGAAGTTTGGTCGGTAGTACAGTTCATACTTCCGGTTTGGAGACTGAACCGGAAGTTGGGTCGATAGTGCAGTTCTCACTTGTGTTTTAGAGGCCGGACCGGAAGTTGGGTCAGTAGAGCGGTTCAAATTTCCGGTTCCAGCTAGGAAGTTTGACCCGTCTAAGCATCATATTTGTATGGGATCAAAAATGGAAAAATAAAGAAGAACTACATATATAATGCTACAAATCCAAATGTCTTAAAATTATGTCACTACGAAAGATGTATCTTGCAGCACTGAATAAGCTCAAACTAACCACTGTTGGTATAAAAAAAGATCATGCGCAATGCGCCGCTCAATATGCGCAGAGCAAAGCGCCAGACAAAAAAAAATAAAATGCGCATTGCACAAAGAGCGCCGCTAAAAAAACGAAAGCGCTTGCGCTACGCATACCAATTGCTGCTTTTGGCGCTCCGCTCTTTGCGCTTGTGCGCATTTTCAATACGCTTGTAAGAGGTGCGCAATGAGCAGAAACAGTGCGCAAGTCCGAACTCTGGTATATATCAAAGAAATTTATTTTATAAACCTTTGGCAAATTTTTATGAATATGGCTTATAATTGAGCTCGAAAATTGATTTCAAAATTTGGATGTATTCCGTTTAAAGATTGCTTTTTAAAATTAACGCTTTTCAAAATCTAACAATTTCTTCAGTTTCGTTCAATTTTGCTTTTATATATCAGTTTAATACACATATGTGTAAGTATTCCCAAAGCATTTTGTGGTTCTTGCGATGGTCGTTCGTGAGCTGGACAATGTCTGAAAATTTTCTATTTTTGTAGTCCCATTCAATGGACCAAAAACACTTATTTTTTAAAAATTTTACAAAATATATAGCTGATGGGATTATTATACACCACTAAAAGCGACTTCAAAAGACATTTCAAATGATATCCTAAAGAACATAAGTTGTCTTATGAGCAATCGACAAATGAAAAAAAAATTGAGATACGAACTGGCTCCTGAACCTGATTTATTTTGGAAAACGGTATTAAGCAAATCAAAAAACAAACAACAAAACGCTTTTTAATATATATAAAATTTGTTGTAAAAATTTTAGTTTTTATGGAATATCTATCTCATTGTTGGTGCTACGAATGAAAAAGTTTAATTGTGCATTGGACACGTCTTAAAAACACGTTTTTCTGTTTTCATATGAGGTGTCGCTGCAATACACATATTATGTATATAAGATCAGATTTCCAGTAGTTTTACTTGTCAAAATGACATTGTATAATATTTGCAATTTAAGGACAAAAATCTGCAAATCTCACTAGGTCAATTTTTCAGTAAAAAATCAGCGAAATGCAGAGAAATCTGCAAATCTGGCAACAATTACCTTTATACCTTTATTTGTACAACCTGTATCTGCACCTGAAAAATGCATGCAACAAATTTTTGGAACCATGTCGTTTTTCAAAATTTTACCTGTAGCAAAAAATTTGGCAAGGACGGGCAGCTGGAAATTTTTGCATTAGGTAAAGGAATAATCAAAGAACTTATTTTGAAAATATGGCAAATATAAAAATCAAGACAAGCAACTGAAGACTGTTTAAAAGGCATGTATAATAACAAAACAAACAAACAGCTTTGAATGGATGTATTAAAAAAAATAATACTCATCAAAAGCGAAAAACAATTTGTGTGGTAGTGTTGGATTAAATCAGATAGGCGAAATTTAAAAGCTGACTAAATTTAGTTGAAATAAAAATACAAGAATTTACCATGGATAATAAGACTTGTATTCTATTTACTGGCAAAAATTAGTTAAATAGCTGATGTTTCATTGAAAAACCATCCACCTTCAAAAGTGGTAAAAGCGAACAAGAACGCTGATGATGACGAGCGTAGTGGCCGTCAAAATCGGTAGTACTGATCCGTTCTGCTAATCTGATTTAAATATTCCAGCACTCCACTCTTAATAAAAATAATTTGAATTTCCATTAATTCAATTATTGAACAAAAAAGCCGAAATAATAAAATTTTCAGACTTTATCTATTCAGTTCAAATAAAATAAAAAATACGTAATATAAAAATTTATATTCAGAAAGAATTGCGTATGATTAATATTCCAAGGATCAAGGGAAAAATTAACATCAACTTAATTTTTCAATGTATACAGCAGAACAGAGGAACACCAGTTTCGGAAGCCGCTACACTTCCATCGTCAGTGCTCACGTGTATTTGCTATCACCACTTGTCAGGTGGCTCTGTTGAATGTGATTTTAGATCTTATATATACAACTTTTTCGTGAAAATTGAATACGAGAATTAAATCACTCTCAAGCTGATATTAAAGTGCCCTTTCCCAGCGTTGCCATCGGTTTATTTTTATTCATTCCCATTTTTCTGATGTTTGTTCTACTCAAGACAAACTTTTTTGGTTTGATTTTATACTTAAGTATATATGAACATGTATGTAAACATGTGTAAAGCTCAAGCCAGTAGCTAATAGTTTATTAATATGATTATTATAATCATATATACTTAAGTAATATACTTAAGTATAAAATCAAACCAAAAAAGTTTGTCTTGAGTAGAACAAAAATCAGAAAAATGGGAATGAAGAAAAATAAACCGATGGCAACGCTAGGAAAGTGCACTTTAATATCAGCTTGAGAGTGATTTAATTCTCGTATTCAATTTTCACGAAAAAGTTGTATATATAAGAATTAAAATCACATTCAACAGAGCCACCTTACAAGTGGTGATAGCAAATACACGTGAGCACTGACGATGGAAGTGTAGCGGGTTCCGAAAGTGGCGCTTCTCTGTTCTGCTGTGTACGTTGAAAAATTAAGTTGATGTTAATTTTTCCATTGTTCTTCGGAATATTAATCATACCCAATTCTTTCTGAATATAACGTTACGAACCTTAGCCTAATAATCAATTTAGATTCACAAAGCAATTACGTTCGAAATAATCATATTAATAAACAATTAGCTACTGGCTTGAGCTTTTCACATGTTTACATGTTCATATATACTTAAGTATAAAATCAAACCAAAAAAGTTTGTCTTGAGTAGAACAAAAATCAGAAAAATGGGAATGAAGAAAAATAAACCGATGGCAACGCTGGGAAAGTGCACTTTAATATCAGCTTGAGAGTGATTTAATTCTCGTATTCAATTTTCACGAATAAGTTGTATATATAAGAATTAAAATCATATTCAACAGAGCCACCTACCTGACAAGTAGTGATAGCAAATACACGTGAGTACTGACGATGGAAGTGTAGCGGCTTCCGAAAGCGGCGCTACTCTGCTCTGCTGTGTACGTTGAAAAATTAAGTTGATGTTAATTTTTCCCTTGTTCCTTGGAATATTAATCATACCCAATTCTTTCTGAATATAACGTTACGAACCTTAGCCTTATAATTAATTTAGATTCACAAAGCAATTTCGTTCGAAATAATCATATTAATAAAAATTTATAGTTTTTTCCTCCCATCAAAGTTGAGAAATATTGAAAAAATTGATAGTTGGTAAATATCGATTTATGTACTTCAACAAACGCAAAGAAAACACCAATTTGTTTTTATTATATTCTTATGTTTATCTCTGAGACGCATTTGACGGCTGGAAGCTTTTTTTAAATCAACGGATGTATTATCTACGACACAAAGGACCCCCAAGGTAGAGCTTGTGGTGGCTCGGGTATACTAATAAAATCCCGATTAAAACACTACTTAATGAGTGATCATTGTGAAGACTATATTCAAGCAACTAACATCTGCATTGAAGCTTTTCATCAAAAGCTGGTGATTTCATCAATTAACTCTCCTCACAGGTACTCTGTTGCAGAAAATCAATATACAGTAGTTTTGATTTAACTGTCTTTTGCTTAAGCGCATTTTTGACTTAACTGCACAAAATTATAAATTTGAGTCACTATTCATTTAAATCCCATACAAATTAATTTTTAAGTGCACGTTTTATAGCTGCACTTTAAAGATAAGTGCTACAAATTTTTGGCATTTCAAAACTATTTTCATACAAAAAATCAATCTTAGCTGCATTTTGACTTAGGTGCACAAAATATTTGTTTTCTGTGATTATTCTTCAAAATACTTTTTTAAGTGCACTTTGTATATCTGCTCATTTAACATATTTTTTGCAGTTTTAAATTATTTCCAAATAAAAAATCAAAGTTAACTGCGCACACTAGATAATTGTGTTTACGTGTACATTAAGGCAGGTAAGTGCATTTAAGCTAACGACATTTTTGACTTATCTGCACTAAAAATCGTAAAAAGTTAATTGTGCACCAAAGTCAAAATTACTGTAGTAGGTTTTTTAATTCACTAGACCGACGCTTTTTGGCCGCCGGTGATTACAACGCTAAGCACACGTTCTGGGGATCTCGCCTCATCACGCCAAAGGGTACCGTTTTGTTTGACAAAATTTCAAAAATGCGTTTGAATGTTATATCAAGTGGGCAGCCAACTTACTGGCCAACAGATCGCCGAAAAATACCTGATGTTATTGATTTTGGAGTGGTAAAGGGTGTGCCCAGCGAAATGATTCAAGTTGAAGCATCTTTAGATTTGTCTTCAGATCACTCACCAACTATTGTCACTATATATTCACATACAACTTCTTCACCCACTTTAACGATGACGTTAAAGTGGTTGAAATACAAATAAATTGGTCGAAATACAAAAAATATTTGAGTGCTCATTGCCCAGAAAATATTTCATTAAAAACGCCTGCTGACACAGACTCTATTAAAATGTTTGAGGCAAACCTTAAGCAAGCTGCTCTAGATGCTACAGATCTTCAGGTGAACGGCTTATATCCGAAAAAAGAAGAATTCGTATGATAAAGGAATGTACTAAACAGGTGAAAACTACTAGCATATCAAAAAACCGGTTCTCTTCAAAACTTTCTGAATGGAATCGATGCAACACTCCAAACAGACTATTCGCGTTGGAGAGCAGCCCGAGGCCTCAAAAGATCAGTGATATATAAGCATCCATTGCGAGCTTCGAATGGAGACTGAGCAAGAACTGACGCTGAAAAGGGTACTCTGTTTGTAAACCACTTGCAGAAAGTATTAACTCCAAATACGTCTGATACTATAGTTGAGCTGTCTGCCACCAGTCCTCGCTACACCAGATCTTACTTTGAGGTTCAATATTCGTGAGATAGAACACTGTATTGCAGGCTTAAACTCGAGGGGCTGATAAAATAAGCAATAAAATGCTCTTAGAGCTACCCTATACTGCAAAACGGATAATTCAATTAATTTTAACAGTATTTTGCGCCTCAAATGCTATCCCGCAGAATGGAAGGTTTCGCTGATTGCCATGATACCTAAACCATGCAAAGATCATAAGAAGGTGGAATCTTATAGGCCTGTAAGCCTATTGTCCAACATTTCAAAACTATTTGAAAAGCTACTTATGAGTAAGATAACACCCATACTGAATCGTACTGGATGCATTCTAGACCATCAATTCGGTTTTAGGAGGCAACATAGCACGATTGAACAAGCACATAGACTCGTGAACGTGGTTAGAAAAATCTTCGAAGAAAAGAAATATTGTTCTACGCTCTTCATCGATGTTTCTCAGGCATTTTATAAAGTATGGCACGAAGGTTTAATACATAAACTAAAGCTAAACCTACCCGTAAACACCCTCAAACTTGTTGTTAAGGAAGGTAATTTTCTAAGCCCTCCGCAACCGATTGAAGCCGGAGTTCCTCAAGGCAGCATCCTTGGCCCTGTATTATATTTGATATATGCCTCTGACTTGCCGGTAAGCAGTAATATACACATATCAACATTCGCTGATGATACAGCTTTTTTAAGTGTTCACAAAAGCCATCAAAAGGCCACCCGCAAACTGCAAGATTATATACCCCAGTTGGAACAATGGCAGATAGAAATTAACGAATAAAAATGTCTATACATTACTTTTACATTGTGCAAAGAAACCTGCCCACCCATACAAATAAATAACCAAACTATACATCAACACACTGAAGTAAAATATCTCGGTGTTCATCTTTATCGTCGTCTAACATGGCAGTCACACATAAATGCAAAGGTGACCCTAGTCAAATTAAAAGCAGCTCAAATGAATTGGCTAATTGGAAGGAACTCTATTCTAAGCCTAGATTGTAAACTTCTTCTATACAATGTGAGGTCCCTGGTTTTTATGAATAATTTTTTTTTAATCTAGTAAAATTTTATTTTTATTTCTTTATATTTCAATTGAAAATTTTCATTCTACACAAAAAGTTATTGAGAAAAGTCGAACTTGACTCATTATTTAATATTAAATTCGTGTGCTATAGAGAAGAAACAAGAAAAAGGGTTGTGCTTTTCGTTAACTGTAATTTGTGTCTGAAGATACATCATAGGAATTGCATTAGTGGTCAACTTTTGTGAGAAGGTGAGAACTTTATATTGAATATCTCGATATCCTCTTAAGTAAGTTTTTTCCTCTTAAAGAGTTTTTTTTTAGACAAAAGTTTAAATACAAAGAAGTCGACAGATTGCAGCCACATCCATATAAGTTTTGAAGTTGGGCTTAACTAGAAATTTATGCATACATAATTTTTATCCGATTTGACCAGTTACAATAATTTTGCGAGAATTACTACAGACCTACGAGAAGATATAGTGTCATCCATATTCTTGTGGCAGTAACGCAATTTTGTTTACGAGTTATAAACATATCTTCGTTAATATTCGCGGTTATCATATTAATTTTTCCGAAACTTAATTTTGATACACATTTAAGACACCAGTATACAAATATTTTAAGTTTGAGTGAAGTTCTCATAATAAAGATTTTTTTAGCAAAGGAGTCTCGTAAAAATCAGGCCTGAATTCAACGAGGGATATCCGGTGAGTTGTGCTAATAATTTTCTATAATATTGAATTTACAATTTCACTTTGTTTGAACTAAAACTTCACCTAAATTTTAACTTAAACTGCAGTTTTGCGAAGATTTAAACTTAGTTATACTGAAATTTTAATTTAAAAAAAAATTAAACTTAATTAAACTAAAAATACACTTAATTTTAAATTAAATATAACTAATATTTTCACTTAAATTAAATCTAAATTTTACTTAAACTACTTTTAAATTAAACTTAAAAGATAAATAATTAATCATACATAACAAATACTAATTGTAAAATTAAAAAAAAAGAACTAACAAATCATAATGCTTATCATTATATTATGTTAAAAATTAATTTTTTCTTTCTTTCAATAAATTTTTTTTACCATTTATTTAAACTTCATTATCATTTTATTTCGATACTGCGTTACTATTATTTGTTTAATAAAAATGTTCAAGTAGATAATTTGTAGTAAAATGAGAAAAAAAAACTAACAAATCAATAATTTGCAGTAAAATGAGAAATAACTAAAGTTTTATCTTTATTCCAAGAAATGTAAGGTACATTAAGGTATGGAGCAATAAGGGGTATTCAGAATCGCAACAGGGATAGCAAGGTAGGGAGGGTTTTAGAGAATGAAGAAGACGAATTCCAACTGTTCTTCTTTGTCAGGTGCTTACAGATTTTGTTTTTGGTTTTAGGTATTTTTCTTTGTATTATTTTTGTTTTATTTGAATAGATTTGATGTAGAAAGCTACCTCTTTTAAGATTTTATGCAACGAACCGGAATCTAACGTATCAGAAACAAGAACCAACCAAATTTCCCTGAGCACGGCCGGATAAAAAGGTAGCAATGTTTCTAGAATATTAGTACCCGAAGTGGTGGTTCGTCACAACAACTCCATTCTAAAACCAATATGGTCCTACGGAATTCAGTTATGGGGCACTGCCTCGGCATCAAATGTAGAAAAAATTCAAAGGCAACAAAATAAAATATTCCGTACGATTACAGCAGCCCCATGGTGTGTCAGAAACAAGCGAATTCATAAAGACCTATATGTGCCGCTGGTTAAGACAGTGTTTTCTAAACACGTGACAAGATACATACAAAAAATTGAGTTGCACCCAAATCTCCTAGCCCGAAACATCATTAACTTTAGAGGCCACACTCGGCTGAGAAGGAGCGTCACTCTTGCTTTCAGCCGAACACGAGAGACATAAACAACCAAAGAACCAACCGCTGAAACAAATATTTTTGTCTGGCATGGGCCGGACTTAAAAATTAAAGTTTTAGAGTTAAGATTTGATTACTTATTGTTAGTTCAATTTTATTGAAGATACAATAAATAAATATAACCGGAAAATAAATTATATTCTTAAGAAATAGATCTATCAATAGAATCAAAAAGAATGTCGATCCGTTACCTGGCTTTTGAGACACTGTATCTTTTCCGGATTGTAAGCAATATTTAAAATAAATAAAATTTTTTTTAAATCTTTTCTGGAATTATTTTAATTCATAAAATCCTTTAAAAAAAACATTAAAAATTTAAAATTTTAAGAAATGTTTTATTTTATTTCCCATAAAATTGATTTTTCCACAAATTTTAACTTTGCCAACCGATAAGTAGGCACCAAAAAGGCGTAGAACCTTTTCAAACACTCATTTTATAGGCTGATCAATTATCTATCATATGCCTTTAACATTTTTTGATTATCTCATTTCGTTCAAAAGTTATTATTTTTGGAACGAAAAACTCAAATGGTGACTGTGCGACGACAATTATAAAAATTTTTCCGTGTTTGTCTTGTAAATGCACTTATTTTATGACCATTTTTCGTATAGGACTTGAGGTTGTCGTGCCTTAGGTGTCCGACAATGTTTAGCTTGCTCTACGTTGAAAAATTTACTTTTTCCAACTTACGTCCTCCCAACGCGGAAGTATGACACATTTGTGTAACTTTCTTAGCTTTTGGATGTGTGTTTCCACTGGTTTATCGTTTGTTGTTTGAGTAGTTACTAGTCATATGCAACAAGCCATTTGAATTTAAATTCACAGTAATTCATAACCAGTGTTCGAAAATTTACCTTATATAATGTACTTTAATGTTCTGTACGGTAGAATATTGTACATAAAAAAAGCTAAGCAAAACAAATGAAAACGACAAACAGTTTCTAGAGAATCTAATCATGTCTTGTTTCGTGAGGATCAAATTATTACATGAATTGTTTCTCTCAAATGAAAAGAGCACACTACAAAAACCAAGAAGTACTTATAAATCGTCAAAATAATTTGAACAAATAAATCAAACTTGTCATATGGGAAGATTGTATAGAAGCAAAAACAAATGCCGTTTCGCAGTCAAATTATGCACTTACTTTATAAAGTGTGCGTGGTAGCTGTAATTGAATTTTTTCCATATATAGTTAGACATTTAAATTTAATTAAATATTCCTTAATGTAATTTTTTTCGTAATTGTTAATCACTATTAATGGATGACCCAGGAATGGAGTTTATAGTTTTAAAAATAACGCAGGCTTGCATAGATAAATCCAGATCGAAAACTAATATTTTGGATATAATTTAAAATAAATCAACCACCTTGGGGTGATTTGGCCGTATGCAAAATGTATTGTAAATCATATATAAATAAACATGAGCTGCTGAAATCATCATGATTTGTCGAAATCAAGCCGGTGGATACATACTATAACAGCGTGTGTTCTACTGTCCATAATGAAATAGTTATTTATTATATAAAAATGATTGTATATATTTTGGGTGGTTTTGGAGAGAAAACATGTTTAACTCACATCTGAGGCTAGATTGTAGAAGTTATTCCCAATAATCGGGTGCATGCAAATAAAGCAGCAAGCAAATCATCAGTATATATATATATATATATATATATATATATATATATATATATATATATATATATATATATATATATATATATATATATATATATATATATATATATATATATATATATATATATATATATATATATATATATATATATATATATATATATATATATATAATGGGTCTGCCATCTAACTTTTTTTGCAACTAGTGCTTATCTCGTGAATGGTAACACTTAGCTCATGTCTGATTTGACAGATAATTAGTTTTATCCTTCCGCTGAACGAATATTGTTGTGTATACGTTTGAACAACGCTGGGAAATATTGCGACATTACTTTGAAAATCATGGTGATGTTGCAGAATGTGTGCGAAAATTGCGTACGGATTTTGGAAGAAGAGAAACACCGTCAGCTCCGTATGTTCCTTATCTCGTGAAAAAGGTGAAAGAAACTGGCATATTCATCGATAAACCAAAGCGTGAAAAGCCAAAAACAGTGCGTACACCCGAGAATATTGCTGCTGTGGCAGAAAGTGTGCGGGAAGCACCATCTACATCAATTCACCGTCGATCTCAACAATTGAACATTTCGGAGACATCATTGAGACGAATTATGCATAAAGACCTTGTTATGACGCCATACAAAGTCCAATTGGCTCAGGAGTTGAACCCAACAGACCATCCAATACGTTTTCGCTTCGCTAAGTGGGCCTGCGATCGACTTACAGAAGATGCCGATTTTGCCAAAAAAAAAATCATCTTTTCAGATGAAGCTCATTTTGATCTTGGCGGGTATGTAAACAAGCAAAATTGTCGCATTTGGGGCACAGAAAACCCGCACGCATACATTGAAAAGCCGACGCACCCAAAACGAGCCACTGTTTGGTGCGGATTTTGGTCCAGAGGCATAATTGGGCCAGTTTTCTTCGAAAATGAGCAAGGAGTGGCCATTACAGTCAGTGGCGGTCGTTATCGGACCATGTTGAACGAATATTTGTTCACAAAAATTGAAGAGGAGGATATTGGCAACATTTGGTTTCAACAGGACGGCGCTACGTGCCACACAGCCGAAGCTACACTCAATTTTTTGCGCCCTGTTTTTGAGGATCGCATTATCAGCCACAGAGCTGATGTCGATTGTCTCACCTCGGAGCTGCGATTTGACACCGTTGGACTATTATTTGTGGGGTGCCGTCAAAGATAAGTGTTACGCCGACAAGCCAGAGACAATTGACGCTTTAAAGGACAATATTCGTGAAGCCATTGGTGAAATACAGCTGCACACAATCCATAATCTGCTTAAAAATTGGATCGATCGTGTAGGCTACTGCATGGCCAGCCGAGGCAGCCATTTGAATGAAATTATTTTTCATTATTAACCGGAAGCATTGTACTTTCAAATAAAAAAGATATTTGAGAAAATAATCAGTAGTTTTTTTTATAGCATTTTCAAAAAAAAAAGTTATCTGGCGGACCCTTTTTATATATAGTATATATATATATATATATATATATATATATATATATATATATATATATATATATATATATATATATATATATATATATATATATATATATATATATATATATATATATATATATATATATATATATATATATATATATATATATATATATATATATATATATATATATATATATATATATATATATATATATATATATATATATATATATATATATATATATATATATATATATATATATATATATATATATATATATATATATATATATATATATATATATATATATATATATATATATATATATATATATATATATATATAT
>OY101452.1:8425942-8580668 GCA_956483635.1 Panzeria rudis
AGAATTAGCAGCTCCTGATAGAAATAAAGCTAAACAGCTGCTAAAAAGGCACACCAGCGTCTTCGCCTTGAAAGATCAAAGCCAAGGGAGAACGGCAATAGTGAAACATGAAATAAATACAGGCGAAGCGAGGCCGATCAAACAGCCACCCAGAAGTGTACCCCTAGCAAAACGGAATGAGGTAAAAGAACTTGTTCATGAAATGGAGCGGAGTGGTGTAATCGAGCCATCTTCAAGTCCTTGGAGTTCGCCCGTTGTCTTAGTCAAAAAGAAGGATGGCAGTACGAGATTCTGCGTTGACTACAGAAAGCTCAATGACGTTACTAAGAAGGACAGTTATCCACTACCAAGAATTGACGACACCTTAGACACGCTGGCTGGAACGAAATGGTTCTCCACGTTAGACCTACAAAGCGGATATTGGCAGGTGGAGATTGCAGAGAAAGATAAGGAGAAAACTGCTTTTAGCGCGAGCGATGGATTATGGCAGTTTAAAGTTATGCCATTCGGGCTCTGCAATGCTCCAGCTACTTTTGAACGCCTAATGGAACGAGTGCTGAAGGGGCTTCACTGGAAGACTTGCTTGGTGTACCTTGATGACATCGTCGTGATGGGAAAGACTTTTGATGAGCACCTCAAAAATTTGGCAGAAGTTCTTCAACGCATATCATCAGCTGGCTTAAAACTTAGCGTGAAGAAATGTGCATTGTTCCAGAAAGAAGTAAATTATTTGGGCCATCGAGTTACGGCAGACGGAATCTCAACGGATGAAGATAAAATACGAGCAGTAAAGGACTGGCCTCGTCCGAAAAATCTTCATGAACTGCGCAGCTTTCTGGGCCTTTGTACCTACTACAGACGCTTTGTACCAAATTTTGCCAACGTCGCTGCAAGCTTACATGAGCTGACCAAGAAGTCGAGGCCGTATCACTGGGGCGAACAGCAGGAGAATGCGTTCCAGACACTGAAGGATTTACTGAGTACGTCACCAGTACTAGCCTACCCCATAGCTGGAGAAAAATTTTTGCTTGATACCGATGCGAGCGGCTATGGCATAGGAGGTGTGTTGTCGCAAGTTGTCAATGGCACAGAAAAAGTGATAGGCTATTATAGCCGTATACTCTCAAAGCCTGAGAGAAACTACTGTGTGACACGACGTGAGCTTTTGGCAGTGTTGGAGTGCATAAAACACTACCATAAGTACCTGTATGGCCAACACTTTACGCTGAGGACCGACCATTCTGCATTGAGATGGCTGTTGCAGTTTAAAAATCCTGAAGGGCAGCTAGCGCGCTGGATTGAACGTCTTCAAAGCTACGACTTCAGCATAGAGCATAGAAGGGGCGTAAAGCATAACAATGCAGATGCTTTATCGCGACGGCCCTGCAGCTTGGAGTGCAGACATTGTGTTAAGGCCGAAAAGAAGGAATGTGTTATTGATGTTCGGCTAACGCACATCGATTCCGATGAGGACTGGTCAGGGGCACAGAGAAACGACACCATATTGGCGACAATTATAGCAGCCAAAGAGGAAAATAGAAGACCTGCTCGCAATGTAATATCAGCTGAAAGCCCACTTGTGAAATGTTATTGGGCTCAGTGGAATAGCCTGAAGCTGATAAACGGGTGCTTGTACCGCGTATGGGAAAGTGCAGATGGTAAAATGGCTTCCAACCTAATAGTTGTGCCATCCTCCAAGGTGAATAAAGTTTTGCACGAGTTCCACAATGGTCCTAGTGGCGGTCATCTGGGAGTGACAAAAACGCTGGAGAAGCTAAAACAGCGTTTTTATTGGGTTGGGTGTCAACAAGCCGTAGCCGACTGGATAGCAAACTGCCCACAGTGCATCGCAGCAAAAGGACCAGCAAGAAAAAGTCGAGGACAGCTGCAACAGTACAACTCAGGTGCACCATTTGAGCGGATAGCAATGGATATAGCAGGTCCTTTTCCCGTCAGCGACGCCGGGAATCGCTATGTTCTTGTGGTGATGGACTATTTTAGTAAATGGCCAGAAGTATATGCCATACCCAATCAAGAAGCAAGGACAGTTGTGAATGTATTTGTCAACAACTGGGTATGTCGCTATGGTGTTCCAATAGAATTACATTCTGACCAAGGTAGAAACTTCGAGTGTGCTATATTCCGGGAAATGTGCGAATTATATGGGATAAAGAAAACAAGAACGACGCCGCTGCACCCACAGTCCGATGGCATGGTAGAAAGATTTAATCGCACTCTAGAGGAGTACCTGCGAAAAGTGGTAAGCGCGCATCAAAGGGACTGGGACGAGCACATTCCCAAATTTTTGTTGGCATATAGGTCAGCTGTACATGACTCGACATCACGAACACCTGCTAAAATTGTCTTCGGGACGGAATTAAAATTGCCTGGTGATTTGGAATTTGGCGTTAAGCCTACACCAACAAGTGAAGAAGGCACCAGCTTTTCCCAAGAGCAAGAAAATTTAAATGAGCTACATGAATTTGTACGCAACCGAATTAGAATGGCCAGTGACAAGATGAAGGCTAGATATGACCGAGCTGCAAATTCTGAGGGATTCAATGAGGGTCAATTGGTTCTACTTTACAACCCACAACGAAAGAAGGGATTGTCTCCAAAATTGCAGACTCATTGGGATGGACCGTATAAGGTTATTAAAAGGTTGAACGATGTCGTCTATAGGATACAGAAGTACAACAGCCCAAGGTCCAAAATGAAAATCGTACACCTGGAACGACTGGCGCACTATGGAAAAGGTGATTGTGTGCCTATTCGGGACGAACAGGCTTAAGTGGGCGGCAGTGCTACGAAATGAAAATGCAGATTCAAATGTAACGACACAAACTGACAACCCGATCATTATCTGCTTTATACCCCTAAATCACTGTAATAAAATCAAAACCTGGCAACCAAGTACCACAATTAAACTTGGCATCACTCGACAACTGCCAATAGAATTCAAAATAACGGAAAATGGAAGTTTCCGGAATCTTCAGGAAACGGTAGCTAGAACTTTCAAGATTATTCGAGACTGCTTAATCGCAATTACAAACAGTGACATTAAACTTAAACTGCAAGAGATGTAGACTTGATGACAGCGTAATTTGTTAAGTTGCAAGCATTAGAGTATGTGTGTGTGCGAAGATAAACAAACAGAAGAATAATCTCATGCATCTACACACGCACATACACTACACTATAGCAAGACCAAATGATCATGCCGTATACTTAAAGATAAAAAGAGACAACTACATTCCAGAAAGTTAGCGAAGTTACCAGAAGGTTTTATAATTTACTATATAAGGGGAGGCTGCCAGACGACATGAATAAGTGTGTTTTTAAACTTAGACGAGTAAACATCGCCAAGAATAGTTAGTGTGTACATCGCGTTTAGTTGTACGTGTTTTTAAAGTAATAAATAAAGTGTTACTGAGAATTTATTTGTAAAATAAATATCTGTGTTTTATTTTATTGCAATTCAACGAATCCTGTGAAAATAATAAAACCGTTTTTATGTAAAGGACTAAAAACGTAACAATATATATATATATATATATATATATATATATATATATATATATATATATATAGATATATATAGACTAACTACTATAATAGATGACCATAAGAATAAGATTAGACTATCTGAGAGGGATAAATTTATTCTTAATAAAGAGAAACAGACTAACAACTTTTTGAAAACTAACCACAACATTTTAATGCTGAATGCGGATAAGGCTAATACTACTGTTGCCATGAACAAACAGGACTATATTTTAAGAATGAATTACATTCTTAGTCAAGAGTTTTTTCCAATTTAGTTATTAAAACAGTTTTGTTTTCCATTGAAATAAAAATTACTTAAACATTTTTCTCTGAAAAAGTTGCATCCGAACTATTGCTAACGGTATTTTGTTCCAAAATCCACCAATTTGCACAAACATATTTGAGTATAATGTGCGTATCAGGATATAGGGCTTGTATTCCTGGAATAATTAATGATTTTTAGCTAATTTTTTTTATTATCAACTTTTTATTGAATTACCACTGTTTACTTTACATCAATCTTTTTTCATAATCTCTATTTTATACAGCTTTTATTCTCGAATATAATTTTACTTTAAATATTGCCTATAACAAGATTAAATATGTGACATGGAATAAAGTACGCAAACTGCGTCAACAATCTACTTTCGGCCTTCGGTCGATTCTTATACAAAAAACTATGCCGAAGTGATTCATGTGGTTTGAAGACATGTAGTGCAAAGTTTCTAACATGCATTTTCTGTCCTATAATTGAATTTGAATTGTCGTCATTGTACAATAAGAATCAGAAGTCTTCTGATATATTCCAATATATTGGGCTACCTTCGAATATGACCGAAGAAAATCTATTGTATCCCTGCCAGGTGCTAGAGCACCTCATCTAAAGCTACTCTCCTGAGGAATCTCAAGATTGCCAGTAGTTCGAGTGTTGGCTGTTCTCAATCCTAAAATAGGTGCTTGCAAAATTGGCTATATCTTTTGTGGCATAACGCTTCACAGCCCACCAGAATATGATCTGAAGCCTCATCCTCATAATCACAGAATCCACAAAGACTGTTACTCTCAATGCCAAGTCTGCTGAGGTGTTTTCTCAGTCTGCAATGGCCTGTGAGGAAACATGTGAGCATTCATAGATTCTATTTACTCAGAGACATGAGAGCTATGAAACGATTTTGGAACTACTACCATACGTCTCCACGTATCAATTTTTATTGCTTAAATGGTCAAGCTTCATTTAGAAAATACTACCTAATAAAATAGTATAATTTTCCATATGGAATTTGACAATTGCTGACAATAAAAATTGCTACGTGGAGACGAAGGGTTAGCGACAATATTTTTTCTGTCAACTGAAACAAAGACTAATGTTCAGATAATTGTTTCTTAAAGGCATTTTTGACATTTTATGTCGTCTTGTAAATAAATTTTTAAGTTTTGTATATTGTAATTAAGAAATTTAAATGCGTTTTGGCAGAAGTAAATGAAAATTTTCGAGCCTTATCGAGCCTTCGAGCATATAAGCGAGTTTTTATAAATGCATTTCTCGCTTATAGGCACCCAAAGACGTGCAAAATTTGAAATGCCGTAAATACCGTAATGGAGAAACTACTTGATACATGTATTAAGATATTACAAAGTAAACCAAAATTTATAACGAAATATGTGGATGATTTGTTTTGCATTATTTCAGGATCTGATATAGAAAATTTATTAACCATATTTAATACATTCCATTCAGAATTTCAATCTACAATTGAGACGGAATGTAATAACAAACTTTCGTATTTAGAAAAATTAATAATTAGAAAGGGTAATAACATATTAGTAGACTGGTACCAGAAACATACAACTTCAGGAATAATTATTATTCGAAGCATCCTACAAAGGTTATTATTAATACAGCTATAAATCTTATAGATAGAGTACTGACTATTAGTGATATGGTTTTTCATAATAAAAATAAAGAAAGAATTAGAGATATATTATATAATAATGATTTCCCGAAACAATTACCGTAAAATTTGATAAGACAATATAACAGACAGAGGAGAAGTAATATGACTACTGTTAACGAACCTAAAATTTACAAGTCTTTGACTTATGTACCAGTAATTTCGGAATGATTAGAAAGGTATAATAGCTATGATATTAATAATTATAGGATGGCTCATAAGACATATAATACACTAGGTAGATTATTTAGATTATTCAGTTGGGCCTAATTGGAAGTCTTCAAATATAATTAGATTGACATAATAAATTCAAAAGAAAGTAGAGATCCTGAAAAAAATAAATAGGTATGTACTTATTATTTTATATATATATATATATATATATATATATATATATATATATATATATATATATATATATATATATATATATATATATATATATATATATATATATATATATATATATATATATATATATATATATATATATATATATATATATATATAAGTTAAGTTAAATTTTATTGAGCCTTTTATTTCAATATTATGAAAAACCATATCACTAGCAGTCAGTACAATATCTATAAGATTTCTAGCAGTATTAATAATAACCCTTCTAGATAATAATTAATAATTCTTCCTGAGCATGTAGGTTTCTGGTACCAGTCTACTAATATGTTATTATCCTTTCTAATTATTAATGTTTCTAATTACGAAAGTTTTTTATTACATTCCGTCTCAATTGTAAATTGAATATCTGAATAGAATAAATTAAATATGGTTATTAATTTTCTATATCAGATCCTGAAATAATGCAAAACAAATCATTCACGTATTTCGTTATAAATTTTGGTTTTTTATGTAATCTCTGAATACATGTATCAAGGAGTTTCTCCATTACTATGTCACGAAGACCTTTTCGCTGAGAAAATATTTTTTTTTGTCATATTGAAAATATTTAATTTCACCCAAACAGAATTTAACAATTCGTAAAAATAACTATTTGCCAATAGTCGTATGGTCTTTGATTATATCCCATTTTTCTTCTTTAATACTAATAGCCAGATCTATAGGTATACTAGGGAATAAGGACACAACATCCAGCGAAATTATTTTTTCCTCATTACATATTCTGGCACGTTTAATTTTATCCCTAAAATGTAATGAGTCCTTTACATTGTACATTAAATTTTCTATTATCTTCTTAAGAATTTTAGTATTATATATATATATATATATATATATATATATATATATATATATATATATATATATATATATATATCATGAGAAGGAGAATTTATAATTGAACAAAATGGTATTAATGGGAATGTTTCTTTGTGGATCTTCGGAACTCCATATAGTTTTGGTGCTGTAGCTATTGTTGTCTTAAGATTTTTCCTCTCAAAAGTTATTATTATTTCTAATCTGTAAAGTTTGTCAACAAAATTCTAATCTCTCTGTTGTAGTTTGTTCGTTGGATCTTTTGTCAATATTTGATATGTAGCGTTATCGCTAAGAATGTCATTCATTCTTGAAATATAGTCCTGTTTGTTCATGGAAACAGTAGTATTAGCCTTATCCGCATTAAGAATTAAAATGTTGAGCTTACTTTTCAAAAAGTTGTTAGTCTGTTTAACAGATAGTCTAATCTTATTCTTATGGTCATAGTAGTTAGTCTAGTCCTTGCTATTTCTTGCTCTTCCTTTTCTTTAATAGTCTGTAGTCTCTCCATCTGCTATAATTTTTAGAACTAGAAAATGTCCTTTCGAGATGGGTAATGCATGTTTATGCCCTAACGAAAGTGTCCATTGAATATCAAATGGGATGTCTACATCCGATATGTTTACAAACTATTTTTTGTTGAATTTTATTCCTAAATCTTTCTTCTGTAATTCCACTAGATGATTAAATTTTTCCTATGTATGTCTTTAACTTTACTATTTAATTTTAAAGCTAATCTATCTTCAAGAACTAGAAAATGTCCTTTCGAGATGGATAATGCATGTTTATGCCCAAACGAAAGTGTCCATTGAATATCAAATGGGATGTCTACATCCGATTTATTTACAAAATTTTTTTTTTGAATTTTATTCCTAAATCTTTCTTTGTAATTGAACTATATGATTAAATTCTTCCTATGTATGTCTTTAACTTAACTATTTAATTTTAAAGCTAATCTATCTTCATGACCTAGAAAATTATTAATTTCATTATATGTGAAATTGTCTTTTAAACTATCCTCTATTCGGTCTAAAATTTTCTTATTTTCTCTTAACGTACAATGTTTTTGTTTAACACTTAAACTAAGGATCTTGTTCTGTATTTCCCGTAAATTCCTTGAAATTGATTGGTGGTGAAATTTAGGTCTATTTATCTAAAACAATTTTTAGTGGAATTCTTTATAACGAATAAGAAATGTGATAGTAGCCTGAGTTTTGATTAATCTGTCTCTCTTTTTTATATAAAGGGTGGTTAAATTTTAAGGGCCGATGTTGTGAAACGTCATTTGTAGTTAGTTTCAGTGTTTAAAACTGCTATGTTTTCAAAGTCTGGTGAATGATCAAATTTAGCACAATGCGAAGTCAATGCAGTTTTTTGAGAAGATATGTATTTGTATTTTTGGTCAGATCTGTGTCCAGCCAATCTAGTTTTCAGTTTGTTTTTAGTAGTACCTATATAAACTTTCTTAAATCTACCATTATATGGTAGATGTATGACACGAAGGATAGTCTTACTGATTAATCTACCTAGTGTATTATATGTCTTATGAGCCATCCTATAATTATTAATATCATAGATCTTAGACCTTTCTAATCGTTCCGAAATTACTGGTACATAAGTCAAACACTTGTAAATTTTAGGTTCGGTAACAGTAGTCATATTACTTCTCCTCTGTCTGTTATATTGTCTTATCAAATTATACGTTAATTGTTTCGGGAAATTATTATTATATATCTCTACCTTTTTCTTTATTTTTATTATTTATATACATATATGTCTATATATATATATATATATATATATATATATATATATATATATATATATATATATATATATATATATATATATATATATATATATATATATATATATATATATATATATATATATATATATATATATATATATATATATATATATATATATATATATATATATATATATATATATATATATATATATATATATATATATATATATATATATATATATATATATATATATATATATATATATATATATATATATATATATATATATATATATATATATATATATATATATATATATATATATATATATATATATATATATATATATATATATATATATATATATATATATATATATATATATATATATATATATATATATATATATATATATATATATATATATATATATATATATATATATATATATATATATAATGTCACGTCACAGAGCCCAGGACAAGTGGACGATCAAAATGTTTTCAATTATATATTATGTATCAAATTATGACAATTATTTTAGAAGTTATCAGCGAACAGATAAACATTAGCGTGCCCCGAAAAATTTAGTTTTTATTCTTCATTGCACACAGGTTACGAAAATAGCTTTTAAAATAAAATAAACTACCGTCTTAAGGGTGCTACCAATCTTCGAAATTTTAATTTTGATAGTCATATTGAACTATTCTTAATTCACTAAACTAAGTATAAAATTATTTATTCTTTATCATTTTTATGTGTTTGCCATGGTCTTACATTTTGGTACTGTTATTTTTAATATACAAAAAAATGTCTATACATAAAGATATACAACAACTACTAGACAATTCTTCTAGCAAAAGAAAAATCACTGTGGTAAGTTTGAATAATTACAATATTTATTTTAACTCATTATAAATAAATTATATGTTTTTATTTACAAAATAAATTGCAAATTGAATTATCAATTAGGGTAAGGATAATTTTATATCACCACGGAAATCCAAACTTTAAAGATTGGTAGCATTCTTAAGATGATACTTTTTTATTTTTATAGCTAGTTTCGTAATCTGTGATCATTACGCAAATTTTGAAGGGTCGTGCGATATGAAAAACCAAAAACTAATTTTTTTGGAACACGCTAATGAACATCTATATATACAAGTTAAATACCTAACCTCAGCGAGCAAAATTTAAAAATATTTATATTGTTGAAATGTGCTAATGACACCCTTTCATTTGATACCCAACACAACATCGTTAAATTTTTTTTCGTCATGACAACACATTCGCCACAGCAGGCTACCGACTACAATCTGTCAAAAATAGAATACATGTGTGTATATGAAAATGATTATTTTCACGACTGCACGGCTACATGACTGCAGGTTGTTGTCCATGCTACTTCTGTGGTGTAGTCAAATTAAACTAATTTCTATTTTTGTTGGCTACGAAACAAAACAGTGTTAACAATATATCAAAATATGTAAAGCAAATTAGTGATTAGAAATATTTTTATTGTAAAATAAAAAAGAAAATTAAAAAATTTAAATGTTATATATGCATCAAGAATTTTTAAATAAATAAATTTATTTTTTTTTGTTGTTATATAGAATATTGACTTAAGTCAGAAATACCAACATTATTGAAAATTAAAAAAATCACAGGGTAATAGCCCTTTTTAACCTAAAACTTTTAGTGTAATTTTTTTCGGCGCTCTCTTGATTCCGGAGTTACGGGGTTCGAAACTTTAATATATTATTGATCATAAGTCCTACAATAGAGAACGGATATAAACGATATATACTACGTTTATACGCACGGGTTATTTGCAAATAAAACTGTAAATTGTTGCCATATAATTGTTTTATTGCGACTTATTAACTCACGAAAACTATTCACGATTAACGCACTATTTGCAAATGAAATGTTTGGTGCTGCTTTGTTAATAAAAAACAATAAATAGAAAAACATTAATAGAAGAAAATTATGACAATTAAAACAAATAATTAATTGTTCTTTTATACATTTCAACTTTTTTTTTTTAAATACAAAAGTCTTCTATAGAAGTGCTACCAAGTTTTTGTATTTTGCTATGCCATATAAACAATGAATTAACTTATTTTCAAAATGCTCTAAAATACCTTTGTACTGGTATATACAATTTTGAAATCCATTAACCCATTGCGAGCAAAATGGAATTTAAATAATTTTTTATAGTTTAATAGAGAAAATTTCAAGCTTTCATTTGATGTATACTTGAAAGCTATCATCGATGAAATTCGTAAGTTATGGCACTTTGAAAATGAGATTTCGTAATTAAACTAATTCATTTACCTCTTAAACTCATCTTTAAAGTACTATAACTTACGTATTTCATAGGTGACAGCTTTCAAGTATACACCAAATAAAAGCATGGCAAGTTCTCTATATAACTATACACATGTATATGTACCGTTGTATCGACCAGTTTTTAAGATAACGGAGTTTCTGCGTGAAAAGTCAGATAAAAAAATTTTAAAATTGCATTTCACTCGGAATGGGTTAATTGTTTTAAGAAATTTCTATACTAGTAGAAAGGTATTTTAGAGCAGTTTGAAGTGATATCCATATCGTTATATCCGTTCTATATTCTAGGAGTTATGGCTAATAAAAAATAAAAGTTTTGGACCAACCCAAAACCAACTCCGGAGCCAAAAGAGATAAAAAAAAATTACACTAAAATTATAAGGTTAAAAAAGCTACTGCCTCATGAGTTTTTTTTTTAATTTTCAACGATGTTGGTATTATTGACTTAAGTCAATATTCTATTTTATTAAACAGAAAAAACATCAAAAAATTTAAGTATTAAAAATGCCATAACAATCAATAGGTTTTAAAGAAATAAATTGACGTGTTTTTACATTTTGCGAGATGTAAAAACATTTTGAATAAGCGATTTTTTATACAAGTAAAACTTTTAAAAGTGGCACCACTGAAATATATACTTCAACAACAAAATGTCAGCTGGTTACGATGTAGCTGCCGTGTTCAAAATAAGTAAGTAGCTGACTACACGATGACGATTGCTGCCAACAGCATTTGTAGTCGTGTAGCCTGCCGTGGCGAATGTGTTTATAGCATAAGACAGCGGGCAGTCAAAAGGTTTAAAAAATATCACATTTCTCAAATTATGATAGGTAGCTTAGAAGTCATGAGGGAACAGATGAACATGCCACCAAATAGCCACATAAAAACCGGTTCAACACATAACCGCAGCGAGCAAAGCTTAAGAATATATATATATTTTTTAAATGATCGAATTAAGCCCTTTTGTTTGATACCCACACAACACCATTAAAATATTTTTATTTTTTTCGTCATGACTTTATGTCGTATAGGGGGCCCCAAACTCAATATAGTGTGACGTTACATAGCCTATAACCAGCGGCCGATTAAGGCGCTGTCACCGATATCATGTGTCTCAAATTTTGATAAGTAGTTTAGAAATTATGAGGGAACAGATGAACATCCATACATACAAACAGGTTAAACACATAACCCTCCTTTTGCCATATCGGGTAAAAATAAATACAAAAGTTGCCCAGAAATGAAATGCTAAGTAAAAGAAATAACCGGCATAGTTTACGACGATGTATTTCTAAGCATTTTAACAAACTTGGAAAAATCTTAAAACTAAATAACCAATGTGGTATTGTAATTTATATTCCAGGAGATGCAACAGATGGGCAATCTGTCAATTTTATGGAAAACTTAATGTGACTGTAATGACCATTTATATTATTTACACCTTTAACTTATTTCAAATAAAGCGCAAGATTATAAGTCAACACATATTCGGCAAGAGTGGAATTTAGTCAACGGTTAAAGTCAGATGTATGGCCTTTGAGGTACCAACATTGATAACATCGGCACGGAAGAATATTAAAAATAAATCGTATAATAAGGAAGAAAATAATAAAACAATGCTCCAGAAGCCAATATACAAGAAGCGGCAGTAATGTGCTATTTAGCCTTCTCGCAAAATGCAGATGACAATAAAAAAATATGATAAAAGCCGCCGGTAGGGGGAGCCCGAAAAGATCTTAATGCCTTGTAGCGAATGAAAAACGTGTTAATTTGTGTAACAATTTTCATCTACTAACTTCACTTTATTTCCATAAAATATGTATAACATCAGTAAAATTCATTTTTTTTTCTAGCACTCATACACACTTAAGTCTACAAAATCAAAAGGCATTTTACAAAGTTGTTTATGTATATATTGAAAGATATGTTTAACGGCAAACAAAATTTGAAATATACATTTTACAAATTCTTTGAGATCAGCCACAATACCCCCCCGCTAGTGTTTTCATCGTCCAAAGTAATTTGGAAACTTAACTCGCCTTATATCGGCTAACTCTTTCTTTTTTTGATCATTGCTGGTTCTTTGGATTCGCTTGGATATACTTTTGCTGGTTTAATCCGGTCGATCGAAACTTTGTCTTTCTTTTGACCTCTTTTTATTACGAAATACTTTTCATAGCGCTTTTCGACTTCGAAAGGTCCCTCATACGCTGGCTCTAACGGTTTACGTATACGATCCACTCTTACAAAAACAATGTTACATTTATTCAAATCTGGGTCATTATGACAGTTATTTTAGAAGTTATCAGCGAACAGATAAACATTAGCGTGCCCCGAAAAATTTAGTTTTTATTCTTCATTGCACATAGGTTACGAAAATATCTTTTAAAATAAAATAAACTACCGTCTTAAGGGTGCTACCAATCTTCGAAATTTTAATTTTGATAGTCATATTGAACTATTCTTAGTTCACTAAACTAAGTATAAAATTATTTATTCTTTATCATTTTTATGTGTTTGCCATGGCCTTACATTTTGGTACTGTTATTTTTAATATACATAAAAATGTCTATACATAAAGATATACAACAACTACTAGACAATTCTTCTAGCAAAAGAAAAATCACTGTGGTAAGTTTGAATAATTACAATATTTATTTTAACTCATTATAAATAAATTATATGTTTTTATTTACAAAATAAATTGCAAATTGAATTATCAATTAGGGTAAGGATAATTTTATATCACCACGGAAATCCAAACTTTAAAGATTGGTAGCATTCTTAAGATGATACTTTTTTATTTTTATAGCTAGTTTCGTAATCTGTGATCATTACGCAAATTTTGAAGGGTCGTGCGATATGAAAAACCAAAAACTAATTTTTTTGGAACACGCTAATGAACATCTATATATACAAGTTAAATACCTAACCTCAGCGAGCAAAATTTAAAAATATTTATATTGTTGAAATGTGCTAATGACACCCTTTCATTTGATACCCAACACAACATCGTTAAATTTTTTTTCGTCATGACAACACATTCGCCACAGCAGGCTACCGACTACAATCTGTCAAAAATAGAATACATGTGTGTATATGAAAATGATTATTTTCACGACTGCACGGCTACATGACTGCAGGTTGTTGTCCATGCTACTTCTGTGGTGTAGTCAAATTAAACTAATTTCTATTTTTGTTGGCTACGAAACAAAACAGTGTTAACAATATATCAAAATATGTAAAGCAAATTAGTGATTAGAAATATTTTTATTGTAAAATAAAAAAGAAAATTAAAAAATTTAAATGTTATATATGCATCAAGAATTTTTAAATAAATAAATTTATTTTTTTTGTTGTTATATAGAATATTGACTTAAGTCAGAAATACCAACATTATTGAAAATTAAAAAAATCACAGGGTAATAGCCCTTTTTAACCTAAAACTTTTAGTGTAATTTTTTTCGGCGCTCTCTTGATTCCGGAGTTACGGGGTTCGAAACTTTAATATATTATTGATCATAAGTCCTACAATAGAGAACGGATATAAACGATATATACTACGTTTATACGCACGGGTTATTTGCAAATAAAACTGTAAATTGTTGCCATATAATTGTTTTATTGCGACTTATTAACTCACGAAAACTATTCACGATTAACGCACTATTTGCAAATGAAATGTTTGGTGCTGCTTTGTTAATAAAAAACAATAAATAGAAAAACATTAATAGAAGAAAATTATGACAATTAAAACAAATAATTAATTGTTCTTTTATACATTTCAACTTTTTTTTTTTAAATACAAAAGTCTTCTATAGAAGTGCTACCAAGTTTTTGTATTTTGCTATGCCATATAAACAATGAATTAACTTATTTTCAAAATGCTCTAAAATACCTTTGTACTGGTATATACAATTTTGAAATCCATTAACCCATTGCGAGCAAAATGGAATTTAAATAATTTTTTATAGTTTAATAGAGAAAATTTCAAGCTTTCATTTGATGTATACTTGAAAGCTATCATCGATGAAATTCGTAAGTTATGGCACTTTGAAAATGAGATTTCGTAATTAAACTAATTCATTTACCTCTTAAACTCATCTTTAAAGTACTATAACTTACGTATTTCATAGGTGACAGCTTTCAAGTATACACCAAATAAAAGCATGGCAAGTTCTCTATATAACTATACACATGTATATGTACCGTTGTATCGACCAGTTTTTAAGATAACGGAGTTTCTGCGTGAAAAGTCAGATAAAAAAATTTTAAAATTGCATTTCACTCGGAATGGGTTAATTGTTTTAAGAAATTTCTATACTAGTAGAAAGGTATTTTAGAGCAGTTTGAAGTGATATCCATATCGTTATATCCGTTCTATATTCTAGGAGTTATGGCTAATAAAAAATAAAAGTTTTGGAAAAACCCAAAACCAACTCCGGAGCCAAAAGAGATAAAAAAAATTACACTAAAATTATAAGGTTAAAAAAGCTACTGCCTCATGAGTTTTTTTTAATTTTCAACGATGTTGGTATTATTGACTTAAGTCAATATTCTATTTTATTAAACAGAAAAAACATCAAAAAATTTAAGTATTAAAAATGCCATAACAATCAATAGGTTTTAAAGAAATAAATTGACGTGTTTTTACATTTTGCGAGATGTAAAAACATTTTGAATAAGCGATTTTTTATACAAGTAAAACTTTTAAAAGTGGCACCACTGAAATATATACTTCAACAACAAAATGTCAGCTGGTTACGATGTAGCTGCCGTGTTCAAAATAAGTAAATAGCTGACTACACGATGACGATTGCTGCCAACAGCATTTGTAGTCGTGTGGCCTGCCGTGGCGAATGTGTTTATAGCATAAGACAGCGGGCAGTCAAAAGGTTTAAAAAATATCACATTTCTCAAATTATGATAGGTAGCTTAGAAGTCATGAGGGAACAGATGAACATGCCACCAAATAGCCACATAAAAACCGGTTCAACACATAACCGCAGCGAGCAAAGCTTAAGAATATATATATTTTTTAAATGATCGAATTAAGCCCTTTTGTTTGATACCCACACAACACCATTAAAATATTTTTATTTTTTTCGTCATGACTTTATGTCGTATAGGGGGCCCCAAACTCAATATAGTGTGACGTTACATAGCCTATAACCAGTGGCCGATTAAGACGCTGTCACCGATATCATGTGTCTCAAATTATGATAAGTAGTTTAGAAGTTATGAGGGAACAGATGAACATCCATACATACAAACAGGTTAAACACATAACCCTCCTTTTGCCATATCGGGTAAAAATAAATACAAAAGTTGCCCAGAAATGAAATGCTAAGTAAAAGAAATAACCGGCATAGTTTACGACGATGTATTTCTAAGCATTTTAACAAACTTGGAAAAATCTTAAAACTAAATAACCAATGTGGTATTGTAATTTATATTCCAGGAGATGCAACAGATGGGCAACCTGTCAATTTTATGGAAAACTTAATGTGACTGTAATGACCATTTATATTATTTACACCTTTAACTTATTTCAAATAAAGCGCAAGATTAGATGAGGTACCAACATTGATAACATCGGCACGGAAGAATATTAAAAATAAATCGTATAATAAGGAAGAAAATAATAAAACAATGCTCCAGAAGCCAATATACAAGAAGCGGCAGTAATGTGCTATTTAGCCTTCTCGCAAAATGCAGATGACAATAAAAAAATATGATAAAAGCCGCCAGTAGGGGGAGCCCGAAAAGATCTTAATGCCTTGTAGCGAATGAAAAACGTGTTAATTTGTGTAACAATTTTCATCTACTAACTTCACTTTATTTCCATAAAATATGTATACCATCAGTAAAATTCATTTTTTTATTCTAGCACTCATACACACTTAAGTCTACAAAATCAAAAGGCATTTTACAAAGTTGTTTATGTAAGTTACAATGTTGCTCTAAATCGTAAATATTGAAAGATATGTTTAACGGCAAACAAAATTTGAAATATACATTTTACAAATTCTTTGAGATCAGCCACAATACCCCCGGCTAGTGTTTTCATCGTCCAAAGTAATTTGGAAACTTAACTCGCCTTATATCGGCTAACTCTTTCTTTTTTTGATCATTGCTGGTTCTTTGGATTCGCTTGGATATACTTATGCTGGTTTAATCCGGTCGATCGAAACTTTGTCTTTCTTTTGACCTCTTTTTATTACGAAATACTTTTCATAGCGCTTTTCGACTTCGAAAGGTCCCTCATACGCTGGCTCTAACGGTTTACGTATACGATCCACTCTTACAAAAACAATGTTACATTTATTCAAATCTGGGTGAACGTAGTACTTTCTGTTAGCATGTCTTGTTGGACTAGGCGATCTAAGCTCACTCATTACTTTACGTAGTTGTTGTACAAACTCGACTTGACTGTCTCTACGTTTACTCTTGGCAAAGAACTCTCCTAGTAAGCGCAGCTGTGTTCCATATAGCAGCTCTGCTGGGCTAGCGCCGATGTCTACTTTAATAGTGTTTCGTAGTCCTAAAAGAACGAATGGAATAACTAAACACCAATCCTTCGTGGCGTAGCATTTGATTTCAACCATACCGTTCGCTTGTGGATGGTATGCCGTAGTTCGTAAATGGCGTATGCCGAGAGTTTTCGTTAGCACTTGAAAAATATTAGATTCGAACTGCCGTCCCAAGTCTGTCGTTATCTTCTCTGGCACTTCGTACAACGCTACCCATCCAGATATGAAAGCTGATGCCACGGTATGAGCCGAAATATCTGGTATTGGAATTGCTGTTGGCCATCTCGAAAAACGGTCTATGCAGGTGAGGCAATACCGATTACCAGCGGATGTTGGAAGTGGCCCAATAAGATCTATGTTTACAAGCTGAAAACGGTGGTCGACTTTTTCGTACGTGCTTAACGAAGCAGAGGTGTATCTGGTAATTTTAACTTTTTGGCATTGTAAACATGCTCGAACAAAGTCCCCAATATCTTTCGACAACCCAGGCCACACGTAGCGCTTCATCACCAGCTTTCTCGTAGCTCTAATGCCGGGATGTGCTAAATTGTGCAATTTTCGCATTATTATTTCCCGATACTTAACAGGTACATAGTATGGCCTTAAATTTTACTCGTGGATGTTGCAATATAGCTGTTTAATTCAGTAAATGAATAAGGTTAAACTATTTTGTTTAACCTGTTTGGGTTATCTTCAAGGCGATTCACCAGGAAGATTTATTGATGCAACTCAAGCACTTAAAACTTGGTTGCGTGGAGATGGTTAAAACACTTTTGGTAAAACAACTTTGTTTCTTTGCAAAATGTAATTGAACAAATGTTTTATTTAACTTTCTTTCTTATATACTAACTTATTGATATGTCATTAAAATTTTCTACTATTAATTGTATTGCTTAATAAAATTGAGGTCATAAAATTTTGCTTTATTAAGCGTATTGCTTAAGTACAAGTTCGTTGTACAAAAAACAACCATTTATGCATGATTGCAAGTTTGCAATTATTTATGACAGTGTCTTATTTCTTTTGTTTAATTTTGAAGTGCAATGAACGGTTTAAAATAATAATAAGTTTGTTTAATTCTGAGGTCCAATGAACTCCAGGAGAAGTGAAGTTTAATATGTAGGTCAGTGTTTTTTTTTTGTGAAATTTTTTGTGATTTTCTGTAGCTGTTTTGGATTTGTGATTGATCTTTCATATTGGTTATGAGTGTTTCGATCCAGTTTCTTTACGAGGAGGTGCAATAGAATGGGGTCCCAGGATGTAGTGTCGATTCCAAGATTTTGCAATGCATGCAGACATTCCTGAGTTGTGTCATGCAGTTGCTTGATTGATGCAATTGTTGGTCCGACTGCAGGTTGTTCGATCAGCTGCTGTATTAATGATGCGACCAAAATTCGTCTATTGTCGTATCGCTCTTTTAGCATTTCCCAGGCTGTCTCATAATTTTCTGCAGTCGCTGAAAGGTGACTTATGAGCCTTTCAGCTTCACCTGCTACATTAGCCTTCAGGTACCACATTTTTTGGACCGCAGGAATCCGCTGATTGCCTACGAGTTGCAGAAATAAGTCATAGAAGGTCCTCCATTTGAGGTAGTCACCGTCAAACCTAGGAATTGTTATCTTAGGCAGGGGTACTCCAATAGGCTGATCATATGGAGTCGGTGGATCGGGAGCCACTTGGGAAGCCTTCTTAAAATTTTCAAATATCCTTGCTTCTAAGGTAGTGTATGCAGTCATATTGTATCCTTCTTGAACCGGATCATGACTGGTTTCCCATATGGTGAAATGTAGGTTCTGGATTTGGTCCCATAATTTTTCTTTCAGCTTCATATTCTCGGCTGTCGGATCCATTGTGAGCAATCGCTCTAGAGACTAGAGACCCCATCATTACACCTTGCCTTCTTATTAAAGCGATAATTGCAGATGTCTTACATCCTACCTCACCAGCGGGTTTGATTATTGGTGTGGTTTTGTCGGCGATTGGTTGTTGAACTGCCTCCCCTGTAGATGATTTCATCAGAGCTGTCTCAAAAATATCCTTGTATTTGTCGACAAGCTCTGAGATGTTTTTGTAGTAATCTTTAGCAAAGTAATCGTGGTCTAACGGAATTTGATCGAGGCAACGGATTTTGTTGTCCGTGGTCTCAAATTCCGACCAAGCGCTATCTAGCCTTTTGAGTCGTTCCTCATAGTAAACAACAGTTTTCCTGATAGCTGAGTCCTTTTTAAAATTGCGGACTATAGTTTCGATCAAGTCACCTGCTGCCAGCTGTGATTCTATCAGCTTGTTGAACGTATCCATATTTGGTTTCTCAGGAGTAACGATTTGAGTTGTTGAGTCTTCTAGCTGCCTGAAGGGGAATGCTCCAGTGTAGAAATTTGTTGATAAATATTGATCCTAGCTGCCTGACGAGAATGTTCCAGTGTAGGAAGTTTTACGATGTATGTCAATCCTAGCTGCCTGAGAGGAGTGATTTCAGTGTAGGCAATTTCAAAGACGAATATTGATCCTGTGTCAATCACGTCGGGATCACCTATGTTTAATTCAGTAAATGAATAAGGTTAAACTATTTTGTTTAACCTGTTTGGGTTATCTTCAAGGCGATTCACCAGGAAGATTTATTGATGCAACTCAAGCACTTGAAACTTGGTTGCGTGGAGATGGTTAAATCACTTTTGGTAAAACAACTTTGTTTCTTTGCAAAATGTAATTGAACAAATGTTTTATTTAACTTTCTATCTTATATACTAACTTATTGATATGTCATTAATTGTATTGCTTAATAAAATTGAGGTCATAAAATTTTGCTTTATTAAGCGTATTGCTTAAGTACAAGTTCGTTGTACAAAAAACAACCATTTATGCATGATTGCAAGTTTGCAATTATTTATGACAGTGTCTTATTTCTTTTGTTTAATTTTGAAGTGCAATGAACGGTTTAAAATAATAATAAGTTTGTTTAATTGTGAGGTGCAATGAACTACAGGAGAAGTGAAGTTTAAAATATAGGTCAGTGTTTTTTTTTCTTTTTGTGAAAGTATGAACAATAGCAATTTGGGTGAATTTGGAATAGGCAGACTTGTAAGTTTTAGGGATGAATCCTTACCTGAATCAATCAAAGACTTCAGCTTATCGACGTTTTCTTGTTCAATATCCATTGCGTTGAAATCAATCGCATCATTCGTAGTACTGTTGATGCGCGAAAGCCAATCAGCTGTAGTATTTTCGGCACCTTTGATATGTCGGATGTCTGTGGAGTATTGGCCTATAAAATCGAGCTGTCTTACTCTTCTTTCCGGAGCTTTCTCACTTCTTTGTTGGAATGCAAATATTAACGGTTTATGATCCGTATAAATTGCAAATTTACGACCCTCTAAGGCATATTTAAAATGTTGAACGCCTTGATAAACTGCAGTTAACTCGCGATCGCATGCGCTATACATCCGCTGAGCATTCGTAAGTTGTCTTGAGTAGAAACCGAGCGGTTGGGCCACTCCTTCGAAAATTTGTGCTAGCACCGCGCCAATTGCCAAGTCGGATGCGTCCACTGTCAATGTAAGTTCGCTATGTGGCGACATGTAAGACAAACAGGTGGCATTAGCCAACTCATCTCTGCAAGCCTCAAATGCGGCTGAAGATTCAGTTGACCACACGATTTTTATTTTATCGGTTTTTTTATTTCCGACAATTAACTTTTGAAGAACACTTTGATGTCTAGTCGTGTCTTTCAGAAACGGGCGATAAAAATTCATCATTCCTAAAAACCTTTTGAGGTCTTTTGCCACAGTAGGTCTGGCAAAGTTACGTAGGGCTTCGACTTTGCTTTTGGGCGGACACAAACCTTCGCTTGTAATTGTATGCCCCAAAAACTCAAGCTCAGATTGTGCAAGCCTACATTTGTCGCAAGTCTTTCTCATGTTGCGCCTCGCCGGTCGAGGCCACAAGAATATCGTCGATATACGCAAATGTCAAATCTAGTCCCCTCAATAAGTCGTCAATACAGCGCTGGAATGTTTGGGCAGCATTTCGTAACCCAAACGTCATATAGACAAATTCATATAAACCAAATGGTGTTGTAATGGCTGTCTTTGGTATATCTGCCGGCTCGATAGGTATTTGATGGTACGCGCGTTGCAAATCAATTGGTGAAAATATCTTCTTACCATGCAAAATACTTGTTACGTCGTGAAGGTACGGGATAGGGTATCTGTCCGGAACCGTAGTTGCGTTGAGGGCCCGATAGTCGCCACATGGTCGCCAGTCATTATTTTGTTTCCTTACCAAATGAAGTGGACTTGCCCACTGACTTTTTGAAGGCCGACAAATACCTTTTTCCATTAGGAACTGAAATTCCTTTTTTGCTGTCTGAAGTCTTTCGCCTGCAAGTCGTCTTGGCCGTGTATAAACTGATGGGCCTGTTGTCACTATGTGATGTGTAGTGTTGCTTTTTATATGCATCTTATTCGAATTAGAATGGCCAAATCATTGTATTCGCTTAGTATATGGGAAAATTTGCAATCAATTTTATGTGTTGAAAGTTTTACCGCCGAATTTTGTGTAAAATCTCCTTTTGCCTCTAACGTTGTTTTTCTGTCTACGAGCTTACCTCTTTTTATATCCACCAACAAGTCATATGCTTTCAAAAAGTCATAGCCAATGATCGCCGTATTGACGTCGGCGATATAAAAATTCCATTTAAGACTTCGGCGTAAACCAAGTGTTAAATTAAGTCGGCGTTGGCCGAATGTTTTATTAGGCGACTCATTAGCTGCGTAAAAAGTTGGTGTCGAATGTATTTTATGTTTGTCGGCTGCGTTTGGCAGAATTACAGACACATCGGCGCCTGTGTCTATTAAAAATTTTATACTGGTCTTTTTATCACAAATAATAAGGCGAGCAATTTGAAAACAATTAGCACTAGTACCGCTCGTGAGGTCTAGAGAATTTTTTAGTTTTTTGTGTTGTCATTATAATTGCAAGGAGCTCGGCATTTTCGTGCCTCGCTACCAAATTTCTCATGATACCAGCATTGACCCACTGAGGCGGCAGGTGTTGTTGATCGCCGCTCTCTACTTTTCGAACTACGTTGATTGCTTCGTCCACGGAATGGTCTTCCACGCATACCTAGGAGCTGATTTATTTGCTGTTCGATACGTTGTATACGAAGGTCGGTCTCACTTTCCTGAGATCGTTGCTACAGCTGCTACGGCTACAGCTGCTATTTGCTGATAGTCCGAGACTTCCAATATTTTGTCGGCTATTTTTGCTAGCTCCGGCAAATCTGCATTTGAAGCTTGCAATATGGCTCTGGTTTGGGCTGGTAGCCGCTGTAACCAAAGTGACTGCAAAAAATCATTATTTATCTTACCTTTCGCCAAACCACGCAACTCATTCAGCAATTGTGTGGGGCGTTTGTCTCCCAAATCGATCTCTTAGTATATAAGCTTTTGAATTTTTTTGTTCGCTGTCGCAATACCTTTCGATAATACAGGACTTGATATTGTTGTATTTGTCTCGTTCGGGAGGGTTTAGTATTGCGTCTGATATCTGTGCTAAAACATTGCTTTCGATAGCGGCCACTACAGAATTAAATCTAGACACATTGCTGTTTACACCCGAGATCCTAAACTGTGCTTCCACCTGTGCGAACCATATCTCAGGTTGTTCCGGCCAGAAAGGCGGAACTTTGACAGATACCCTGTTAACAATTGTGCTATTTTCTTGATTAATAGTAGACTCGTTGGACTCGTTGGTTTTACCGAATTTGTTGCTGAGCTTGGTGCGATATTTGGCTGACGGTTTATTGACTGCGTTTGTCTTTGACTGTTGGTTATTTTGCTGTTTAACTGCGGTAATTCCAACTATTGTGTACGGGTATTTTATTTTTTTTTACTTTTTGATGTGTAAACATATATACGCTAGGGGGTAAAAATCTTTTTCACAATACAATCACAAATTTTGAGTAAGACTAATCTTACTTGAGTAAGATTAATATTACAATTGTAATAACGCGGTGTGAGCTGTGTGTAAGTGTATTAGTGTAATCATACGGACAAGAAGTACAGAGAAACTTAACAGCTGCATAGAAATACACTAACACTGCCAAAGGTAGTCTCAAGGTCAAACTCCTGCAGTAAGGTCGTACGGTTGTTGGTTGGTGCTGTGTTGCCGTGTTTTTGAATTGAGTGAGTATTTCGGCGTTGCCGTTTTTGATTTTTTCCGGGAACTTCTAGGATTTAGGGGATTTTGTGTCTACTTTTTCGGGATTTAGACCCGGTTCGTCTCGGTTTTTGAACCCGGGTTTTAAAAAAACCCCGGTTTTTCGGTTTTACCGAATTTGTTGCTGAACTTGGTGCGTTATTTGGCTGACGGTGTATTGACTGCGTTTGTCTTTGACTGTTGGTTATTTTGATGTTTAACTGCGGTAATTCCAACTATTTTGTACGGGTATATTATTTTTTGCTGGTGGATAAATAATACTATTATTAATGTCTGCGGGGAAGTGGAAGGGCTATATTCCTGGTGGGAGTGAGTCAGAGGTGTCTGATGCGAAGCTTATCGGTTTGGCGATTTGTCGGGTGTGGAGAAAGGTACGAGGGTGAAAAAGAAGCGGATGAAGCCCGGTTCGCCGAAGTTGAAACGGGTAAATGATGAGAAGAATATTTCGGTAGAAAGTGAAATGTTTCATTACTAGATGTTTACACATCTCATTCTTTTTTTTAAATTTATAATCGCACTATTTCCCAAAATTAATATTTTACTTATTCAGTAGAATATTAATTGTTTATAAAAACACATTGACATTGATTACTAAAGGGTATTGTTTAAGCTTCTTATTGATTTAAATAAAAGTTTGCTACAATATCTTTAGCTTTTCTATGAGATTTTTGGGTAAAGGTTCACTGATGATCTGCATTTAGCCCCAGTGAAATGCGCACAGGAATCAATGTCAATGTGTTTTTATAAACAATTCATATTCTACTGAATAAGTAAAATATTAATTTTGCGAAATAGTGCGATTATAAATTTTAAAAACATAGGCCCATACTCATAGTCAAACACTAAAGTCGGTTTATTTTAGAAATAATACTGCATTTACATTGTCTAGATTTCGAAACAATTTGATTTGAAATCTTTAACGAAATCTATATCGTTTACATTTACATTTTCAAAGATTTCGTATCCAAGACAAAAGCTTTTGACTGAAATTTATCTTAAAATGTAACCAAAAAACTGTTTAAAAAAAGCCGGCACGGCACGGCTTAGCTAATTCACATATTTTGTGGAAGATTATTCACACAATTTTTATATAAAAATGTTGTACAGGGTGTAAAAAATAAATAAAAACACTAGATTTTGGGTAGATTTCCCCAAAATTTACTGACAAAGTAGATTTCGTTTTGTATGGGAAATCTACTAAAAACTAACTAGATTTAGCTCGAAATATCGAAAGTGCTAGACTTCGAGACAATGTAAATGCCGTATAACTTAAAATTAAAAAACTGTTATTAACTCGTTGTCCACTATAGGCAAAAAGTAAGTATGTTGTAACATGAACCAGCTTTAAGTGCACAGAAAAAAATAGACAAGAATTATATTCAATAAAACCATGTTATTAAAAAAAATATGAGTTTCAATAACATTTATCTTTAACATAATAAAATATTTCGTTGTAAGTATTTCTTTTCCATGCCGGTTATTTCTTTTCTTTTTATACATAAATACTTAAAACAAGTTGTATCCCATAAAAAAATAAATGGGATATGGCTCAGCTATAGAGAGTATGCTTTACGTCCGGAAAGCCCGGGTTCATATTCCAGCCATGTCAACATTTTTTTAATTTATATATATATTTTTATTTTGAAATAATTTTGTTATCAATATAGGGGAATTCTTTATCACAGGAAATTTGAAAAAAAAATTATTGAATACCGGGATTTTTGTTATCAAAAACGAAACTTATTTTTTTCTATGTGGGTGACACATAAAATTAGAAAATATTTTCATACAACCTGTAACAAAATATCAAACAGTGGCATCTCTGATCATTTGGCTTTGTAGAAATTAAACACAGATCTTGGTTTTTGTGTTTTTTAAAAATATTTTACTTTAAACTAGAGTTGTGATGTTCATGAACGAACTTGTTCAATTGAATAATTCAATGGTATGAACGAGGTGAGCTTTTTCAGTTTTTTTGTTCTTTTTTGTTCACTTTATTCTTTCACTTTAATTAGACAAACACTATATTTCTTTCTAAATACAATAATATTTCACAAAGTATATCATAACTAACCTGACCAGACATGCCGCTTTAGGCGGAATTATCGCGCTTTTAAGAGATCGATCCCGTCTAGAATTTGTATCCCGCTTCCTCCCGTTTTTTCAACTGAATAAAAAAACATGTTTGTCCTTTTTTAGCCAGTACAACTCATTTTTAGACGTTTCTTCAAATCTCATTACTTCAAAATTTCGAATTCAAAGATATTTAGGGCCATATGCATGGCGAAAACTTGGCATGAAGTTAGCATTAGTGTTAGTGACGAAATTGAACCTGATCTTGCGGAGTTTTCCATATATTTGGAAATGAGAAATCATCACAGAATATTGCCACGGGTAATTTCATATAAAAACTGGTTAAAGTCTAGTTCAATTTCGTCATTTATGCTAACTCCATGCCAATTTTTTGTTGTTATCTATAAGGCCGTTAATTATTTAGGATTAAGTTCATTTAATTAAATTTTTTTATTAACTTACATTTATTGAGAAAGGAATTTCCAAAGCATGTAATAATTGAAAAGACAAATTATTGTCTGTATAGGCGTCGAACAATTGTTTTCGAGATCAATTACTATCTCATCATCAGAGCTCTGGTCGTACCTGCTCCCACTGTGATACTGGTGAAGTCAAGTAAAGCACGTAACATTAAAAATGTTTGATTGTTCCAAAAATGAAATTCAACGATCTTAACCCAGAATAATCGAAAATCTTTGGTTTCAAACCCATGCAGTTCGACTAAAATTCAATTTGAATTTTTCTACATTAAGATGAAGAAAAAATTAAGAAAATGTCTTGATAGCCAAACCCTAATCTAATTTTTTGCCGAATATATAAAACATAAGATGCTTAGATCCGACAAAATATACCAAAGTTACAAGACAGAATTTTTTTCATACAAAATTGCCTTTGATCGAAAATCTTCTTTTAACTATAAACTGAATTTAAGCACACAGAAAAAATAGACAAGAATTGTGTTCAATAAAACCATGTTATTAGAAAAAGCATGAATTTCAATAACATTTGTCATTAACTTAATAAAATATTTCGATGTGTGTATTTCTTTCCCACGCCGGTTATTTGTTTTCTTTTCATGCATAAGTACTTAAAACAAGTTGTATCTCATAAAAAAATAACTGGGATATGGCTCAGCTGTAGAGAGTATGCTTTACGTCCGGGAAGTCAGGTTCGTATCCCTGCCATGTCCAAATTTGTTTCATTCATATATATATATATATATATATATATATATATATATATATATATATATATATATATATATATATATATATATATATATATATATATATATATATATATATATATATATATATATATATATATATATATATATATATATATATATATATATATATATATATATATATATATATATATATATATATATATATATATTTTTTTTTTCTTTTGAAATAATTTTGTTAGCAATATAGCGGAATTATTTATCACAAGAAATAAAAAAAAAAATTATTGAATAGCGGGATTTTTGTTATCAACAACGAAACTTTTTTTTCTGTGCAATTTTATAGGAAAGATAACTTCGGACTCTTTCACTTACTGGCTTACAATTTACTTATTTTTGTTGGGTCTAAACGACTTAAATTTATTAGTTGTGGTTTAGTTTATCAATTTCGTTATGTGCTAATACCAACTTATCAGTAGGGTTTTGTTTCATTGTAACGGAGACATTATAAAGTACGATTTAAAGAAAACGTCTAAAAATTTACGTTTTTAAGTTTTTATGAACTTCCTAAGTACACATAGTTAGCTGAAATGAAAAATCACACATTTACTTTTTAAAAATTTTTAGGATAGAAAATTAAATTAAATATGTATGCACTTCAAGTTCCTGAAGCTTAGTTTCTTTTTTCGTTTTTAATTTGGTTGATTTTTATGATAAAGCTTTGAAAATTTGTACGGACATGCGCCTCGATGTAATACGCAATAATTAAATAACAATGTGATTTTGAATTATTTATTAGTTACGTGGTTTTGAATTTCAAGTAACGATATGGAACTGCATAATTGCATATATTTAAAAGAAATCATGTGTATACTCGTATTATCATAGAAGTGGAGTGTTTTTACATCATTCCGCTTTCCACAAGAAATTTTACAAAATCCCGCTTTTTGGTCGCATTTTTCTTCAGAATCCCGCTTTTCAATCACTCTAGTCCCGCTTTTTGGAAAAACCTTCTGGTAACGTTAATCATAACTGCTAAATAAAATTATTTGCACTAATATATTTGCTTTTAATTAGCTTTTTTTAATCAAATTGTTTAAAATGTAATATTCGAGTATGTTCTGTATTTCATGTGGAATTAAAACGTGTGGAATTATCAAAGCATTGTTGCTATAAATATTAATTTACAACAACAATGCTTTGATAGTTCCGCACATTTTAATTCCATATGAAATACATAACATGCCCGAATAACTCCCACTATGTTTGAAAAGCTGTTCAATTATTCAGTACACAAATAAAGTGAACAGCTGAACGAAAATAACGAACTTGTTCATATTTTTGTTCTGAACAAAAGTGAATAGTCACTAAAAATAACGATTATGCCCAACTCTACTTTAAACCGCAATTGGCTTAAAGTGTTCTTTATTTATTCGCTTACAATTTCTAACTGACTTTCTTAACATTAATTTTAATACCTAAACCTTTCAAAAATAAACTTAATTACAACTCAGCAATTAATTATTTTTATTTAAAATGCAAAACTAGACGAAAGGTAAGCATATTTTGCAATTTTTGCAAAATTGTTGCGCGTGTTAAACGTAATTATCGTTAACTCCTCCCTCCTTAAACGCGATCGTCCACAAGCGTCTTAAAATTAGGGTAAGCCATGCAATCTTATTGTCGGTGTTACCCTAGCTTGTTTTACTGTTAGTGGGGGTACCGTGGGAATCAGGACTAATGTTGTTGAATGATTTTTTTGCCTTTTTAATAGATAGAATTGTTAGGCTAATCGTGGATAGAAAGGCAATAGCTATTGTAATGTTGGTTACCCATGTTTCCTTCATGATTCTATGGATTGCTTTTATGTTATCTAAATGTAGTTCTTGGAGGGATTCGAGGGATAAAAGGTTAAGTCTCTTTTCTTCTATAGGCGTTTCTTGCATTATGGCTGGGATTGGTGTCATATGAGGTGCTTCTAGATTCTGGTATATTTTGTCCCTAACCTTTATTGTGGAGTTGTTAAACTTTATTAGGAAGGTTCCGCTTAATTCATATTTCATAGTCTCTGTTGTAATTTCGTTTCCGTTGTTAAGGAAAACGAGTCCTTTTGAGATTTCTTTAATGCGTGGAATGTGGTGAGTATTGCTAGTTGTGCAAGACGATTTTTACCCAAATATAATGTGGTTAATACATTTATCCTATCTTAAATCTATTAATTAACATCTTTTACAAGCTTTAATTTTATTAAATTTCCTGCAATTATTATCTATTGCACACATTTCGTTTTCATTTAAAAACATGTGTTCAAAATTCAAGTTTATAATAAAATAATTTTTTGTAGTTGGTTTTATAATAATGTTTTTGTATAAAATAGGATTAGTTAAAGGAATTTTTATTACGTATAAAAGGTTGTATTATTAATTAATACATTAATATTAGCTAGTTCTAACGCTTCTTCTAAATTCCCGAATGGCATATTTGCTTCTTTTAATTTATTTATGGTAATATACATTTATTTTTTGTCGAACAAAAATGAATTGATTACATTATATTTTTCCCATTGTATGGCATTTTTTATTTTTATTATTCTTTCTTTTGCTAATCTTACTTTATTTCTTATAATTTCTATGTTTTCATTAATTATTGAATCATCTTTTCTTATTGCATTTGAAAATTCATTTACTAAGTTTGTTATATTGTTTAGTTTGTTAGTGAAATCGGTGTTAATTATTATTTGCTTTTCATTATTATCTCCTATTTCGTCTAATGTCTTATAAATAAGTTCTGCGTCATCATGCTCAGGCGATCCTGCAATAAATTTCCAAATTTTTCCTAAAGTGCCTATGGATCTGCTTTGTCTTTGTGGAGTCACGATTTTGAGGGTATTTAGGGCCCTATTATGATTCACAACTAAATTCATAGTTGAGTTGTAGTTGTCAAATTCTTGTTATGAATTACAACTTTCATCAAAGTGAGACAACTGTTTTTTATCAGTTGTGTTTTGGTTTTTATTTCGACTGTTGTGTTACTTTTGCTTACTTTGAAAATTGTGATTTTAGGCGCCAATCTATCCAATTTGTCAACCAATATTGTTGCCATATACATAAAACAACATCTAAAGAAAATATAGTAATGCCAAAACTAAAAATATTTAAAATATTTTGTGATGGCTACTATGGTAAGAACCATTTTTCGAATATTATTTCGAAGACAAATAAAACTAGTTGTGAATCATAATACAAGAATATGGTTGAGTTTGGTCGCAACATTGACAACTCAACCTAGATGAGTTGTGAATCATAATAGGGGCCTTAATAGATCTATGGTTTGGTTTAGTTCGTAGTACATAGTTGGATATAAAGGATTTTCTGTAGGAATATAGTTGTCAACGTATCTTTTAGTGGTTTCTATGAAGTCATCGAAGGATCCAAGATTAATTGGGTATGTGAATTTAAATGCTCCGTCCTGAATTTTCCCGTATCCGTTAGTTATTGTCACGACATATGAGTTTGTATAGTTAAGTATTCCTACCTCTGCTTTTAGCATGGGCAACAACAATCTGTAAAACACATAAAATGGCCATACATATGATTTTATTTATTTTCAAGGGGTTTTGGATTTTTAATTTTTTATAAAGTATTTATGTACTATTCTGTTAGATTCTGTTACTACAGTACCTTTCCTGTTCTCTAAAGCTATTTCTTCTTTGTAACGATTTGATAATTTTGAACCTAAGCTTTAATTAATTATGACGTAAATTTTCTGGCCTATTGCGTAGTCTTTGAACGGTTCTCTTCCTTTGTTATGGCCTTTCAGATCTTTCTGCTGCTTTTTTACTCTTGGTTTTTTATTTTCTTTTCTTGCGTTTTCATACTGTTCGGGGCTAGTGCTGACTCTTCTTCCAAAGAATAGCTCTATCGGTTTTCTTCCTGTTGTGGAGTGGATAGTGCAGTTGTATTCATAAACTGCTCTATCTAATAATTCCTCAAAGCTCCTATGTGTCTTATCCGTTTTCAAGCAACGCATTATTCCTGCTAAAGTTGAATGGAAGCGCTCTACCTGGCCGTTGACTGAGCTTTTGTTTGGTGGAGTCTTAAAAACGTTTATGTTTAATTGATCTTCAAGCATACATAGAATTGAATCCGAATTTAATGTTTTTTCTAGGAACTCCAAAATTAAATATTATTTTGCGTAATGGTTCCCTAATATCTACTATTGACATAGAATTTTTTACTGTTGCTTGAGCATAGTTTGGGAGTTTATATGTTGCCGTTAGTCTTAAATGTTTTTCAGTGGACCAAATGTCTACGTGTAGTATCTCTCCCGCATTGTGTGGAATTGGAGTAGCTGCTATCTCTGATTTATTTGGATGCCTATCGTGTTTTCCTTCTCTACAGACTTTGCATTGTTTTATTATTTTATTCAGTATGTCACTCATTTTTGGAAAGTAATACTTTTCCAAAAGTTGGAGTTTATTTTCCCTAGCATTTCTGTGTGCTCTTTTATATACGTTGAGAGATTCTTCTTCCTGCCTAAAGCTATCCACTAAATCTTCCACTTGAGTTTGTGTATACCTAACATTATACTTATAGAAGTGAAGTGAGTATATTGATTGTATTTTACCCATTATGCTTTCGGAAGTAAACAAACCATTCACCACACTTGGATTAAGGTATCTTTTGAGAATTTTCAAGAGATCATCTTCCGAAAAGCTTGCAGCAATGATAATGTGTCTGTGGTATGTCGGAAAAGGTAACTTAAGCTGATATTAATTGACTTCGCATGTAACGATAAAAATCTGATTCCTGAATACGTTTATAGGGCATTCAACCGATGGAATTAAATTTCCTACAGAGCTATCATCACTGGGTACCATAGCAGTTAAGGCATTGATATCAAAATTTTTATTAGATAGGGGTCTTGAAAGAGAATCTGCCACAACGTTACTTTTGCCAGTCTTATAGTGGAGTTCATAATTATATTCCTCCAATATAGCCTTCCAACGCTTCATTTTTTAATCATTATTTTTATTGCTTAAAGCGTACGTAAGTGGTTGGTGATCCGTAAATATTATGACTTTGGCGTGACCATAAAGATAGTTTCTTAGTGAGTCCAGTGCCCAAATTATAGCCAACATTTCTCTCTCTTTAGCTGCATAATTCTCTTCAGTTTTACTGAAAGATCGAGATATGAAAGTAATCGATCTGTTTTCCTGACTGAGAACGGCACCAATGGCGTAACTTGAGGCGTCTATTGTTAGCTCGAAATTTTTGTTGAAGTCTGGGTATGTCATGATGACATCTCTTGACGATGGTATCTCTTTTAATTTATCAAATGCTTCCTTTGCTAGCTTTATTAGTTCCATTTTCGTTTTACTTGATTGATTTTGGGACACACGTCCCCCTTCCCCCCTTAAGAGGTTTGTCAAGGGCTTCGCTATTTTAGCGTAGTCCTTAACAAGTCTACGATAATATCCGGAAAGTCCAAGGAAGGACCGAAGATCTTTTAAAGTATTGGGGTAAGGAAAATTTACCATGGTTTCGATTTTCTTCGGATTTGTCTGCACACCTTGGTGAGAAAAGAGAAACCCTAGAAACTCTACTTCCCTCTTAAAAAATTCACACTTCAGCAATATATTTCAGACGTTGGCCTTCATTGGGACTAAAGATTATTATGTATTTGGTGAAACCCACTTTTCAAGTTCAACACCGTAAAGTAACTACTTTTCCCTAGCTGAGAAAGCACTTCATTTATTTTAGGTAAGGGGTACTTATCTGTAATTGTTATTGCATTAAGCTTTCGATAGTCTATTACCATTCGAAACTTTTTCTCTCCACTTGCGTCTATTATTTAGGAACAGTCCACACAGGTGAATTGTAGGGAGATTTTGATGGCCTAATAATACCATCTTCCAAAAAAGTTTTCACTTGCGTTTCAATTTAATTTTTTAAGCTCATAGGGTATGGGTAGGTTTTAGAATATATTGGATCTTCAGTTTTCGTTCGTATTTCTCCTGTTATTTTTGTAGTGTAAGTTAATTTTTCGTCTGGTGCCGAAAAGAGGTTTGAATATTCTGAGACTATTTCCTTTAACTGGTTTTTCTGTTCCGTTGCCATGTGACTAGTCCGTATTGTAGTTGTATTTATACTGTCTACTGGAAGTTCTTTAAGAAGTATCTTCTTTTCATTTCCTATGGTCATGTAGTTAAATTTCGTATGAATAATAGCATCGAGGTCCTTAAGGGTATCATTCCCAACGATGCCATGAAATGTCTTAAGTTCCGGCAATTACTATAATTTTACGGGCACGTCCGTCTTTCGAAAAAGATTCGCATTGGTATGGTAGCGAATTTCTACCTTTCCGCCGATTGAATTTACGAAAAAATATCATTATTACGAATGGGTTTTTTTTACAAGAGGGGGCCTTATATAATTTTTATTAGAGCCTGTATCGATCAGAAATTGTAATATCCTTCCGTCGTCCATCCTACATTCGAAATATGGAAGGGTGGACGAATTTAATCTAAAAAATGAATCTCGTTGAGATGGTCATATTCTCGATTATCTTCCCTTGCATATTCCTCCTGGTTGTCCATGTAATCTTGTGAAGTCTGTTCATCAGTTTTGTTCCCTCGGTCAGTATTTCCTATGTATCTATTAATTTCAATTGGCTTTTTATACCCTTCACCACAAAGTGATAAGGGTATTATAGGTTTGATTTCGATTATGTTGAAACTCCTCTGACGAAGGCCCCAGTTAACATAAAGTCTTAATTTATCTATCAATCTGCTATAATTGATCGGAAAATTCTTGTATATAAAAATCAAAAAAATCGGCTCATGAATGGCTAAGATTATATATATATTAAAAAATGTGAAAAAACAAAAATCGGATCTGAACTCATCATACAAACATGCAGATCTCAACCTCACCCTCTACACCAGAGAGCTTAGTTAAATGATAATTTTTGCCTAAATAAGCTAAACATATTTTTAGTGCAATTACCCTTTTTATATTGGGTTTGATTTTGTGTCCAGAGGTGCGAAACATTTTCTCTAGGATGGAAAATCAACATTTTAAAATAATTCAAATATTCAACTTTAAAAAAAAATTTTTTTGTAATATACCTACTATTATATTATATATATGTATGTAAAAAAAAGTAGGAAAAGTTCTCTTCTAAGTTATTTTTCATAACTAAAAATAAAATTTAAGATTTCTGCCGGACTTTTAACCGGTTTTATATACATACATATTTGCAAAATATTTAAGGTGATATATTGAAAATATCGAAATCAGAATATGTATTATAGTTTTATGGACGATAAAAAAACTATAAAAAAATAGTTTTGCTCTTCCCCTTATCATCAAAAACAACAATAATCTTGAAGTTTTAAATTCGATTTGTTGTTTTTTAATTTCTGTAAAAAGTGAATTTCTTTATTTTGTTGTCTTTGCTCAAATATTAGAAGATTGAAATATATTTTTATTAGAAAACATTTAGGCCCTAAATTGAAATTTATATACACTGAAAATAGTCCATACAACATATTACGAAAAAAAATTTCGTAGTGATTTTCATAAAAAAATACCCTTCAAAGAAGTGTATTGATAGTGTAAAAATGTTTGATAATTTTATCTTATAGGCAGGGAAACCAAGTATATGCAATTGCATGTCTTTTCCTGTGTGTGATGTATATAGGCACAAATAAGATATTTACACGTTTCAGAACTTTTTAAGAATTTTGACATCGATTTGTTAGTGCATATTTTTGCATATTTTACACTTAGTTGCATATTTACGGCATTTTTTCTATTTTGTGTGGCATATTTAGGAGTATTCCTACATATTTTGGCCTTTTTAAAATAATAGTATGCATATTTACAAAAAAAGTCTGTTTGCCATTGAAACTATTAAAATTTTTCCACATATAAAAATATTTTCTTTTGCAGTTTTAAATTTATTAATTTATTCCCATTGATTTATTCCCAGTTTGTTCACAGATTTAAAAATCTACATTGTATAGTTTTAAGAATTTTTGAGCGATTTCAATTTTGTAGAGATTAATGGCTTATTTGCATTTCATAGAAAAAATAGACGAGAATATTCGCGTTTTGCTAGTATTTAAGCTATTTGTGCCATTTTGCTGATTTGTTCCTAATAGCAACCACAAAATATGTCTTGGTATCTTGGTGCCCAACACCACCGGCATCATGGACGTTATTTCCACGTTGAAAAGAAAATAATGACCATAAAAAATGGAAATAAAGTTCATGCAAATGGTACTGCTGAGTGAAGATTGACAGCATAGCTTTGCATTGGGCGGAATTAATTGTTTTCTTCTCTGGTTATATCGAACAGTGGCTTCGCAGGGTTTAGATTTGCGAAGCCACTATTCGACATTCCCATGGACATTATTTCCTTTTTGAAGTGGAAATAATGTCCGTGGACATTATCTTATATAAATTATAAACTATATTATTATATAAATTATAAACGAAATAAAAAGGTTTTAAGCGTATATTTTATTATTTTCTTTTCAACGCGGAAATAACGTCCATGGTGCCTTATGGGTACGGAAGTCGATTTAACAATGCAAGCCTGGATTTTCATCTGTCCGAATTCGAGTATAAAATGTTGGGCACCAAGACACCAAGACATATTTTGTGGTTGCTATTAGGAACAAATCAGCAAAATGGCATAAATAGCATAAATATTAGCAAAACGCGAATACTCTCGTCTATTTTTTCTATGAAATGCTAATAAGCCAACAATCTCGACAAAATTGAAATCGCTCAAAAATTCTTAAAACTATACAATGTAAATTTTTAAATCTGTGAACAAACTGGGAATAAATCAATGGGAATAAATCAATAATATTAAAACTGCAAAAGAAAACGTTTTTATATGTGGAAAAATTTTAAAAATTTCAATGGCAAACAGACTTTTTTTGTAAATATGCATATTATTATTTTAAAAAGGCCAAAATATGTAGGAATACTCCCAAATATGCCACACAAAATAGAAAAATGCTGTAAATATGCAACTAAGTGTAAAATTTGCAAAAATATGCACTAACAAATTGATGTCAAAATTCTGAAAAAGTTCTGAAACGTATAAATATCTCATTTCTGCCTACATATATTATACACAGGAAAAAACATGCAATTGCATATTTTTGGGCTCCCTGCCTATAAGATAAAATTATCAAACATTTTTACACTATAGATATAACTATTCACAGAGAAATATTTTATAAAATTACGGTCATAAGTATAGTTTTGGTTCTGTGGGGAAATTTTTATTTAAGCCCATGCTAATACAAAATATTCTACTTATACATTCTCAGACATAGGTCAGCTACTATGTTAAGATTCGGGCTTCTATATATTCTATGTTATATAGACTATTCGTTGGGGGTATATAAGATTCGGCACAGCCGAATATAATACTTTTACTTGTCTGAATTATCGTTTGTTCCTAGGTTTAAGTGAAATTTCTACTTTGATTATGAGCTGCGGGCTGTGGCGGTGGTGGCCGTTTGCCAAAAAGTTCATTGTTTGCAGGTCTATTCATGTAGTTAATATTTTTGGTTCTCATACTTTGGTCCACTTCCATAGGCTCTGGCCTTGGCTGCGGTTTTGGTACGAAAGGTCTTTGTGGTGCATACATTGTTTGATGGTACTGATTACATTTAGGAACAGCGCCTTGATTTTAATAATTTCTAAATCCTTGATTGGGAATATCTCTTCTCTGAAAAGTATCGGACATTATATTAGGTCGAGGTGGTGGTTGAATATGTGCTAGTTCCGGATAATAAATGGGCTGATTCCGTGAAGGATATGAAGCAAATTGATTCCGTGAAGGATATAAAGCAGGTTGATTCCGTGAAGAAATGGATCCGAAATTTTTGTTTGATTTTATGTTATGAGCATAATTGGTTCTGAAATTTTGATTTTCTAGCTTTAAACATAAGTGCAAAGCATTAGGCAAATCTGTAGGTTCCTTCATTGCAAAAAGCCTTGGTAAATCTCCCTTTAAGCCTCGGATAAACGTATCCCTGTATGCCTGTGTTAAAAAAAATACTCTTGTCCTATACCCATTGAGCTTATTTTGTTTAAAATCAAGGATATATAGTTATATACCCTTTGATAAAACTCCTGGCTTGTCTCTGCACCCTGAATAAGAGAAGTCATCTGATATTCTAGAGTGCTGACGTCCCTTTTATCCGCATAGTGCATCATAAGACAGCGTGAAATGCTCTCCCAATTAAGGGGAGTATTATAAGATTCGATTACGGCATCTGCGTTGCCAATTACCTTGATTCTTATTATACTTAATATACCGAAATATTTCGGGGTACCTTTAAGATGCTTGTAAGTACCTAATATTCTTTCCACAGACTTAAGCCAAGAGCTATACTCTCCCGGATGTTCTGAAAAGTCCCGAAGGCATCTAGCGACGTTGGGTACTTTATCTAAATCATTTAAATTATTTCTATGCAGGGGATCAATCACTTGATCTTGATCGATTTGATTTGCTGGATTTATAGCCTGTTCTTGTAGGGTTTCAGTTATCATTCTCCTAATCTCCGCCTGCAAGTCTGCCAAACTAATTCCCTGATTTTGTGAAGCATTCAAAACAGGTGGTCTAACTCGATTATTTGGATTTGACATTGCACGTTTTTTTAGGATAGGTAAATAATAATTTAAATTTTGTTCTTTTAGTTGAACTAAATGATAATTTTAATCCTCTATTAAACAAATTGTCACTGTCTTACTTTTATTTATAACGTTCCTGGAAAGAAATTTTTTTTTAATTTTCCAATAAATTTTCGATAATTTCCATTAACTTTTTTTCCGATGACTTTCTTAGATGAATCTTCAAGTTCTCCAATAATCAGAAATAAGCATTAATTTAATTTAATAAATTTTTATTATTCCTATTTTATAAGCGACAAAGTTAATTTTTTCTTAAAACTTCCTCTTAGGTTTTTCGTCTTAAGTTTTTAAAATTTGTATTTCCGCTATTAAATTTTTTTAATTTTCCTATAATTCTTGAATTTTCCTTAACTCTTTCTTTTAAATTTAAATTTTAATTTAAACTTTCGTTTTCACTATTCTTAAAATAAATTTCCTTTTATTATTTGATTCTTAAATTTTCTTTAAGTTTTTCTTTTATATTTAAAATTGAATTTTACTTTAAATCTTCGTTATTCACTTTTCTTAAAAAAAATTCTTTTTATTATTTAATTCATAAATGTTCTTTAATTTTTTCTTTTAAATATAAAATTAGATTTTACTTAAAAAATTTTTATTATTCACTTTTCCTGAAAAATTTTTTGTTTCCTTTTATAATTTAATTCTTAAATTTCCTTTTTTTAATTTAAAATTTGATTTTACTTTAAATTTTCATTATTCACTTTTCTTGAAAATTTTCCTTTGATTATCTTTTTTATGTATATTTTTAAATTTAAATTTCCTTTCTTTGTTACGTTATTTTCTATATTTCATTAACACAAAATATGCGATTGATTCGTTAATTCTTTAAAACTTTTTCCTTTGCTTTTTTCACAATTTTAATTTCACTTAAAAAGTATAACTTAAAAATAACTTACAGTATTAATAACATCTCAATGATTTCCTACGTTGGTGACTCCGGTTCTTCCTTTTTATCCCACGAACGGGTGACTCAGGCCCTCGGTACACACTTCGCACGTGATACCCTTCGAACTGATGCAAAACGTTGAAAACGATGTTTTTAGGATCCTGACAAGGACAATATTTTCGAATTAGTTACGCGCTCTTGGTTATGGCTGCTAGCGGCACTATTTAGAGAATAGCTCTTTTGGAGGTATTTAAACACGTACGCGGCAATGACTTTTTACTTTTCACAATAATTCAATTACGCGATTGTCCTGCCATTTCCCTGCTGCTCGAGCGCTAACTTCTTGGTTTTTGTGTTTTTAAAAAATAGTTTACTTTAAACCGCAATTAGCTTAAAGTGTGTTTATTTATTCACTTACAATTGTTAACTGACATTCTTAACATTCATTTTAATAATTAAACATTTCAAAAAAAAATAAAAAATAAATTACAACTCAGCAATTAATTCTTTTTATTTAAAATGCAAAACTAACAAAATTGCAAGAAATCGTCTAGACGACAGGTAAGCATATTTTTGCAACATACATCAATACAATTGTTTCGCGTGTTAAACGTAATTATCGTTAAAGACCATGATTCACGATCCTACACAGTCGCACGATCCGCGACATATGTGTTAAACAAGTATGGTAGTGTGGACTAAAAATGCAACTGTGTGACGGATTTTTTTGGCAAGTCGTGCGATTTGGAAAAATTTATGAAAATTTTCATAAGATGATACGTTTCCATGCGATCATGTGCATACACAAAGCAAACAGATGTTTTTGCATCATTTTTGTCTGGCACCTACAACGCCATTTTGAAGCGATTTTTTAAAGTCTGTCAGACTTCTGTAAAATTTTCCTGTGAATGAATCGTGCGATCGTGTAGGATAGTGAATGGGCCTTAACTTACATTTTCAAAGCATGTGTATACAAAGCAAGACTACACCTACACCAATATGCGCGTTCCTATTTTGTTTAAAAACATTTAGATTTACTTTTAAACTCAGCGGATTCTACAAAGCAAAAACGTATTTGGATTTAATAAGAAAAGATGAAATTTACACACACCTATACGAAAATCAGATACACATTTATAGCAAGCACGATATGAGCGTTGTCAACTCAATGCTTTTCGCACCGTTTTTAGTGCTTTTTCAACTTTTCGACGCGAAACATTTTGAAGTTAGTGCTCGGTGCTTTTTTAATCTACTTTTTAGTGCTTTTTTTTTGTGACGGTGGCACTAAACCCAAAATTCAAAAATAAATTTCTTAATCTAAAAATTTTTTTCAAGTGTAAAATTCTTTGTTAATGCAACTATTTCCTGAACATGCTTTTTTCGACACAAAAACAAGAGGAAAAGGCATTTTAATTTTCTTTATTTCTTTACAGAATGTATTTAAATGACAGGTCTTTAACATACAAAGTACTCAGGTTGGGATGAAAACAGATTCAAAAGTTACAGTTGTTTCTACACTGATAGAAAAAGCGTCATAACCCTGATGTAATCTGACATCAATGCTATGTCAAGTGTCTTCATTTTTGACCCCATGACACTTAACATCACAGTGATGTCAACCTTTACATCAGCTGGTCATCAATACCAATGATGACAAATCTATCATCAATGCAATGACACACCGTCATCAGAGAAAGGACGCATTTACATCAATTTTATGTTAAAATGTCATCAATATGATGTCGCTGATAGAAACCCCGTCGTAACGCTGATGTAATTTGACATCAATACTGTGTCAAGTGTCTTCATTTTTGACCCAATGACACTTTACATCATTGTGATGTCAACTGTTACATCACCTGTCATTAATCATCTTTGATAAACTATAATTCATATTATGGCGAAATAAATAAAAACTACAATATAATTATGTTTTTATTACAATAAAAATTTATTTTATTCATATAATATTTCTTAAAAAAAATTTTCACTTTTATTATATTACTTATTATTTTTTCTATCCACTTTTGCTTTGCTATTTATTAAGTTGATATAATTACACTTTTTTTCTTTTTCTCCACAAGTAGTAGGAAGCCAACAGCAAATAACAACAAAAATAAAAATGCAAAGTAACTTCAAAAACAAACAAAAAGTGTAATCAAATCAACTTATAATAAATAATTAAGAATATGTATGCAATTTATACGTATAAATTTCACTCACAAGAACACCACGCGGTACTATTTAATTAGCTTTAAAAACACAACTTATCTAGAACAAACAAACAGAATAGTTTTCTGCCACAACTTCTTTTATTTCATTTGTGTAAAGAGTATGTTTTTGTTGTTTTTCCGCACTTTACTCCCTTCGCGCTCATTCTATTTGATATTGATGACACATGTGATGACTATGTGACATCAATATAATGAAAAGGTGTCATACTATTGCTTGTTTCAACGTTTTTCTTGTGTATGTATGCTGTACTGGCTTAGTTTTTAAAAGGTCTTGCGTATTTTATCTGTCATAGTAATGATGATAAGGTACATCAATGCAATGTCATGTTTTTTAACTTTTTTAAAAATGTGTTTAAACACAAAAATAAAAAAATAAAACAATAACATTTGTTTTAAAATACAAGCTACAAACATTATAACATTGTTTACTTATTTCTCTAATACATATTTTACTATTTAATAATATATAATAATAGACATCGTATTGATGTCATTCCAATCATAGCATTGATGACACTTAAACTATGACAAAATTCTATAATGACGTTTGTCATTAGATTGATGTCAGTTTTCGTTGTATTGATGACATTTGTCATAGCGTTGATGTCAGAATTCTGATAGGGCGTCATCAATGCGATGATACATTTTTCTATGAGTGTATATGGTTCTATGAAAAGCATGTAAGCAACAACTATAAAAACAACCATTTCAATACATTGGGACATTTTTTTGTAAAAAGTTATATGGAAAGTAGCATAACTTTGAAGCTCGTCATCAGATTTTAGTAATTCAAAAATGTTAGAAAAAATACAGCTGTAAGTGCTTATATTGTTTGCTTACATATTTGACGTAGAAACTACCGTGTTATCATAAAGAAACAACTATAAGTTTTGAATCTGTGTAAAGAGAAGAATAAAACCTTTCGAACGATACCAAGATTATTCATATCTGATGACGCACTCAAAAATGTTATTCAATCGTAAATATACCGAACTTTTCCCAAAAATGGCCAATATGCCCATGTTTAGACTGCTATCAAATGAAAATCATAATTATTGTGCTATGTTATGCGCACGTAAGAATAGACAGAACAAAAATCCAGACCTTTTCGAAATTAATCTGCATATCGTCGTTGCTCTGCCGTAATCTGTTACGTGACAATTTTCGAAATTTTTTTATTGCACCATTCTTAATAGTTTTTGGTCATAAATCTACCCACCAAAGCGTTTAAGGATATCTTGATGGGTTTAGAAGTTAACAAAAGTAGCTATGTCAAAGCCATATGTATATAGAATGTTCCTAAAAAACAGTTATATGCATAAACTCAAAAGAGAAAACATTCTTTATGATGAAATCTAAAATTATTTATTATACTCTATAAACAAAAACAGCTATGTCTCAAGAAATAATCTAAATCAACAAATCATTTTATTAAAAATGCTTTAGAAAAAATTAGTTATGTGTAGTTTTTCTAATAATTGTACTATATCTACCCAATGTGCAACTATCCCCTTTGTTTTTGTAAAATACTTGTAATTCAAAAATTCTTTTAATGGTGCGCTTAAAAGACTTACAAAAAATGAAAGGCTGCCATATAAAGCAGTTTTTTTGCTCTCCTGAAAACATTGTAAAAAGCACATAGTTGATTTTGTCAGAGCAGCGACGATTTGTATATAAGAATATTTTTGAATAGAACGAAAAAGTTTAATTTAGTGCTTTTTTTGAAAAATTACGCGCTTTTTTCCTTGTTTCAGTGCTTTTTGAAGTTGAAAACAATATCAGCTGACCGCTTGCAACTACTTCGTATAGTTATACTGTAGTACATTTTCAAAAATACATAATAGAAAATTATAAAAACAGACCAGTTTATTAAATATTTCAGTGTTATTAAATAAAAGCATAAACGTGTTTAAAAAATTAAATATAATTATTTTAACAACAATTGCATTGCAAATTGTTCAGAGAAGCAAAACAACTGATTTTAAGTGGTGTTAAAAAAAACTTCAGCTAGTTTTAAGTTTAATACATACTTTTGCGCGTAAAGTATAGTTATTCATTTATATAGTATATCAAAATAGTATTTTTAATTAAAGTTACCTTTAAGGCTCATTTAGCCGACCGTAACGTTGATGTAGTTGCATGTGCTGATCGTTTCTGTCTCATAGCTTTTCAATGTTCACGAGTTTAACATTTATTTTTACATTTATTTTTCTACATGCCGTCTTAAATTTGCAATTAGAGCAGGAAAAAAGCCTACCTGTATAGTATATGGTACAGTAAGATTTAGAACTCACGGTGTCACGGGACAACGGCTGGGAACGTAGTTCGTTACGTTTCACTTACATAACTTAGAAATCGTATTTTCATTATCTCTCAACTATGGGAATTATTTATGTCGAGATGACAAATTCTCTTTCAACCGTGGCAAGTAAAAGAGTTTCTAGCTTTTCAAAAAGATATAATTTTATTTGTACAATTCAGGTAAGTATGCCTGTCTATTTTGAAAAAAGTGTAGGTTCAATAATGTTAATGTTAAAGAGGAGGAAATTTCCCACTACCTCCCCTCGTGGTCCTGCTCAAAAAAATTATAGCCTATTTCTTCTTTTAGACTCCAATCTATCTATGTTTTGAATTTCATCAAAATCGGTTTGATAGTTTTGTAGAGGCAGAAATTGCCCCCTGCCACTCCTCGTGCTCATATATTTTATAAAATTTATAGCCTATGAGCTTTTCTAGTTTTAGACCTATCTAAATCAGATAAATAGTTTCAACGAGGAAGAAATTTCCCCATACCTCCGCTCGTGGTCCTATTTTGTAAAAATTTTATAGCTCAGATCTATATATGCTTTAAATTTCATCTACATCGGATATATTATTTCAAAGAGGAGGAAATTTGCCCCTCTTTATGAAGATATGTATAGCCTATGTCTTCTTTAAGACTCAGATCTACATATCTATGTTTTGAATGTCATAAAAATCGAACAGAAATTTTCGCACACCTCCCCTCGGGGTCGTATTCAAAAAAAAGTATATAGCCTACATCTTTTTTAAAGTCAGATCTATCTATGTTTTGAATATTATCAAAATCGGATATATAGTTTTAAAGAGGAAGAAATTTCCCCCTACCTCCCCTCGTGGTAACATTTTTGAAAAACGTTTATATCCTATGTCTTCTCTAAGACTCAGATCTATCTATGTTATGAATTTCATTAAAATCGGATATGTAGTTTCAAAGAGGACAACATTTCCCTCTACTTCCCCTTGCGGTCCAATTTTTGAAAAAAATGTATCGATATGTTCTCTTAGACTCAGATCTATCTATGTTTTGAATTTCATCAAAATCGGATATATAGTTTCAAAGAGGACGAAGTTTCCCTCCACCTCCCCTCGTGGTCTTATTTTGAAAAAATGTATAACCCATGTCTTCTTTTAGACTTAGATCTATCTATGTTTTGAATTTCATCGAAATCGGATAGATCGTTTCAAAGAGGACGAAATTTCCTCCCACCTCCCCTCGTGGTCCTATTTTTTAAAACAAATAACCTATGTGGCCTTCTAGACTGGTAAAAATTTGACTAAAATCGATTTCGTGGCTTGGCCGTTAAAGCGTAACAAACAAACTTACTTTCGCATTTATAATATACTCGCTAAAGCCCGTGTCCTGCGCTACATAATATCCCATTTGTGATGAAGAGAAAAAGAAAGCTTTTATATTTAATTGTTTTTCAATTACGTTTATTTAAAGTCAAATATTAAAAAATAAATATTTAATCTGTTGGAGAGCTTGACCCCTTTCCATAATAGTATTCTCGTTTTTGACGTTAATACTCAGGAAAAAATATCAAAATGATGACTGTCGTGGCTTCCAAGATATTTTAAAGTAAGTGTCACTTCTATATTGTAAGTGCCATCAGTAATACGCTGCAAATATTCCAGAAAGATCGATCCGCTGGTATTGGTTTTAAAACCATCTCAAAATAAATATTTGCTCTATATGAGAGGCGCCACGCCTACTTGTCCAATTTTGAAAGTTTTTCCAGAGAAAATGCACAGAACTATCCCTACAAAATTTCAAGGCACTCCTTATATTAGCTTTTAAGATATCTCAAAATAAATATTTGTTCTTTATGGGAGGTGCCACACCCTCATGTCCAATCTGGACTTATTTTTGAGTGACAACGCACACTATAGAAAGCTTTGTTCACACAGAATTTCAAGATTCTTGCTGCATTAGTTCTAAAAATATAAAAAATATATATATAAAAAATTATATGTTCCACCCCCAATAATTTTTGTTTATTTTCTCTAGAACAATGCATAAAATCAATGGAGTAACTCCTACAAAATTTTAAGTGTTTTACCGCATTAGCTTCCATGATATGTCAAAATATATATTAGCTATATATGGGAGGTGACACGCCCACTTGTCCACTCCTTAATAATATCTCTTTAAAAACATATAAAAAGAGTTACTCACACAAATTTTGAAGTCTCTAGCTGCATTAGTTCCATAAATATCCTAAAATAAAAATTCCTTCTATATGGGAAGTGCCACGGCCACTTATAATATTTCAAAATTATATAGACTGCGTTTTCTTCCAGATCATCAGTAATATACTGTGAAAATTTCAGCAACATCGGTTCACTAGTTTAGGAGTCCATAGCTTTCAAGCATACAAACAAACAAACAAACAAACATGTCTATAGATAAATATTAGTTAGCAGAAACAGCTTCCACTGCCACGAACCACTTATCCAAGTCACAAATGAAAATCTAAAAAATCTGAATATATGCAACACCATTTTATACCAGTATATTTCTAACCAGTATTCTCGCCGGTATTTTTTTCATTTTCAAAAAATTTTTGTTTTACCCCCCCAAGCAGTGATGTTTGTTATTCAAAGCATTGATGTGCAAGGCGCGCCATAAGGAACTTACGGCCCAAAAATTTTATTACTTTTCTAAATCTTTGTAGAGATACAAAAAAAGTATACCCGAGAGTACCTGAAAATTTTTTGGAATCCTTATATAGATATTATAGGGTAATATTGTTCCAAAAATTAGCTGCGGACACTTGCAAATGCGACTTTTACATTAGTTTTTCGAAATATACACCTTTTTAAAAACTTGCTACTTGTTTGTGCTTTTATATGATTTGGTGTAATTTCTTCCGACACCACTTGCTATTGAATTAAAATACCAACGAAGTAGTAGTTTTCAATTTTAAAAGATACATTTTTAATGCATTTGGAAATTTGAAGGCACTTTGAATTTTTAGAATACATAGTATATAGCAACATATAGCGCCCACTGTGTTAAAAATAGCTGTCTAATTTTTACAAATTTATAGCTTACATCGTTGCTTACATCGTTGTAGATCAGACTATTAGTTCGGAAAATATGAATTTCTAAAGACTTAAGAATTTTATTGGTAAATTTGGTCTTATCTAACAACATTAGCGCCAACTGTGTTAAAAATATCTAATTTATTTACAGACCTTCTAGCCTACAGCCTTTCTAGGCTTACGTTTTATGTGGATCAGACTATTAGATTGGCAGATATAAGCTTTCCGACGACTAAAGAGTTTTGTCGGTAAAATTGGTCTTATAACAGCATATAGCGCCCACTGTTTTAAAAATAGCTACCTAACTTTTAACACACGTTGTAACCTACATCCTTCCCTATAATTCATCCATACATTTCTTATGGATCAGACTATTCGTTTGGGAGATAGGATTTTTCCGCCGCTAGATGTGTATTCCAGTGTGCGGCCTTTTGAATTCGCCACTGACAGCACCTTGCTAAGTGGCTTTTCACACTATGCCTTTTTAGCCTGGCTTTTTCTGATAATTTTTTTTTAAAACCCCTGCGAAAAGTCACTCACATTTACATTACAAACTTTTTCTCCATGCCTTTTTGACGTTTATACAAATGCTTATTCTGAGAGTACGAAATTTACAAAGAGAAATATAAAAAACCCAAAATTTGATTTCGTGCCTTTTTTCTTACCAAAAATCCTGCCTTTAAAGCCAATCAGAAAAGACACAATGTAAATTGCGTGTAAATAGTATTTAGCAAGATGATGTCAGTTGCGAATTAATACATACGCCTGAATAAATACTTCTGATAATTTTGATATAAATTTAAATGGCCAAATAAAAAAAAGATTATTTGTTTTCACATTATATCAAAAAAATGTTGATAAACGTTGTAACGGCATGTTTCCGCTGGTTACTGGGGTAGAGCTCAGGGTGGTTACATAATACTCACAGATGAGCTTTTACCAAATAAAACACTTTATTCTTTCTTTAAGTTAAATTACATATTTTTATTGGTTATACAGAGAATGCGCTTCTAAATATAAAAACGTAGACGGTTTGTGGTGGCACGGCAATAAGAAAGATGCAAGGTAAGGGTCGCGAGTCTGTCTCGGTTGACCAATAGCGAGAGGACCACCAGGAATAGATCGGCTCTCAGTTAGGTAGTATCTCGCTAAGGGCCTGATAAATATTCCCAATGCTTGTACTGGGCTATATAAATGCACACTTTCGGCTAGTACAGGAGTCTGCCTCTGTGGACGAGTAGCGAGAAAACCATCAGGAAGAGATAGGCTCACAGCTAGGTGGTGGCTCACCAATAGTCCACGCTACAAACTCAGCACAACAGCTGAGATGACAAGAAATCAAATTGGCTTTTCTATGGCTTCAGAGTACCACTGTTCCGTGTCCGTGATACCAGGAAGAGATCAACTCTCAGTTAGGTATCCCGCACTTATCAACAATGGCTTTCTCTACAATTAAAAAATGAAGCCCACCGAAAATGATTCTAGTTCAAAATTGCGGTTACTGTGGCTTCTGAGAGCCACTGCTTTGTGTCTGTAATACCAGGAAGAGATGAACTCTCAGTTAAGTATCACAAACTCAACCACAATGGTTTCCTCAACAAATGAAAATTAAGCCAACCGAAAGAGATTCTAATGCCCAATTGCTGTTCCTATGGCTTCTGAGGCCTACTGCTTTGTGTTTAAAATTCCAGGAAGAGATCAGCTCTCAGTTAGGTACCACAAACTCATCCACAATAGCTTCCTCAAGCAAATAAAAATTAAGCCAACCGAAAGTGATTCTACGATTAAATTGGTGCTACTATGGCTCTAGAGTACCACTGCTCTGTATTTGTAATACCAGGAAGAGATCAACTCTCAGTTAGGTATCACAAACTCATCCGCAATGATTTCCTCAATTAATAAAAAATAGAGCCAACCAAAAGAATAAATTCTAATATTAACTCCTATTATTGCGTACGACTTACCTTAATGCCGGGTGCCAACAAACTGTCCTTTTGCTAATGCTGACTTTAGACGACATGTATTTTACATCTGACTTCTCAAATTTCCCACTGCAAAAGTGATACATGCCGTGTGAAACATATGAAACATTGTCAGATGACATTTACAGAAGCAAAGTCAGATGAAAAATTTTCAATTAGAGCGCGTTCTATTTTCATCTGACAAGGCATCTGACATCAGCTGTATTAAATTATCAAAATTGTGGTTTGGCTGAAAAAACATTAAAAAGCAAAGAGCGCTTTATATATTTACGAAAATTGTGCAAAAACTCAGCTGTTTTGAACACTCAGAGGTTATGTCAGATGTAATTGCACATGTAAGTGTGAAAGCAAATATTATAAACCGTCAGTAATTTGACAATTTTGACAAACATGCGAAGTTACATATGTCACACACACCTAACAGGCCATATGTAAAAAACATGTCGTCTAAAGTCAGCATAAGCAATGATTTGTCTTTTATCGTTGTCCATAGCATACACTCATTAATATTACTATGAGTGCATGTATATTCTTATTTTCCAGTTTTTATTATCATTGCTTTTGGTTTGTACACTATCTCTTTTCTTATCTAGTGATGAAGAGCTACCTTCCATAATTACAATAATAATCATTTACAAAATAATCTAAGAGATTAATATGACTTTCAATTCTCTCTTCCTATTGTTATTGATTTTGGTTTGTTTCTCTTTTCTTTTTCATTGAGTTCAATAAATACATTCCATATTTCCAATAACAAGAATTTACAAAAATACTATAAGAGCCGTTGGCGCTATGTAAAAAAAATATGTATGTACATATGTACGTACATACATATTTATGCACATTAGGTATGCTGCATGAATGCCCTTCAATTACTACTTAGGTTTATTGCAGAAATATAATGTTAATATAATTAATTGACAAACAAAAATCTGTGATCAAAACGAGGGCCGCGACTTTTGTTCGTCACAACGTTAAATATGTATACTTACATTGTACAAAACATCCGTCCAGCCTTCCAGCGTAACACACTGAAACACCGTTAGCATTGATAAACCAAAATTATCAAAATTCGTTATACCCCAATTGGGACCAACCCACTCGTCAAAACATAAAAATTTTTCTGGGCAAGGGAATCCCACACCGCACGGATGTAATTCATCTAAGTCTCCTAAATATTCACCAGTTTTGGGGTTTCTGCATGTCTTGTGTAATTTACCCGAAAATAATTCGAGTCCAATTATTGCATATATTATAATTACAAATAATACAAGCAGCGCAATGTGCAACAACGGTATCATAGCTTTCAAAATGGAATTCAAAACAACCTGTAGACCTGAAAGGCGAATAATTTCATTAATTTGTTCTGTTTATGATGGCAATGACATAATTCCTACTTGGTACACCGGACACCAAACGCAGTGGACGTAGCACACGGAATGCTCTCAGCGCTTTCACATCAAACCCTTCTTTTACTAAATTTGACAATGCTGTTGATATCATACTGAAATATAAACAAATGTTAAATAATGGTTAAGGCAATGTTAATTTTATGTTTAAGGTGGTATTCAAAGCGGATTTAACAAAGTGATGTTGGTAGCATGGCGAATTGACAACGAGGTGCCGTTATTACGGCAGCAGACTTTTTTTGGTCGTGTTGTTATGACAGCGTACATGTCAAACTCCATATAAATCAATCGTAAAAATTTTTTGTTTACATATTTTTATATGAAGTTTATCATGTATACGGCCCAAGCGAATCGACTACCGCGAATTGAATTCGTCATGCTTTAAACACATTCACCACAGCAGTCTACACGACTTCAAATGTCGCTAGCTACATTTGTCGCCCTGTAGCCAGCTACTTAATTATTTTGAAAGCGCCAGCGACACCTTACAAGCTGACATTTGTTACATAGTGTCCACCTCTGATGAATTTATATCATGATGAATGTCACATTGATATCATGACGAAAATTCATCTCGTATAGACTCAATTTATTAGTAGTATACCAGCGTTATGACATAATCATCAGAGCTCAATCTCAGATGAATATATTACGATATGAAACGTCATTTCATTTGTTGTTTTTACTTTCATGTTATTTTCTTTATTAGAATTAGTGAAAATTATAAGAAATAAATATATTTTAATGAAAAACCATAAATTTTATAATATTTATTAAATAAATATTATTATAAAAATATTGAATTTTTTACTGGCGGTTGTTGTTGCCCATATAAATGCGATTGTAAAAACTAGTTAATTCATAAACTCATTTTTAAAGTACCATAACTTACGTATGTATTAGGGTATTCATTTTAATCGACTTTTTAATTGTTCGATTAATCAATTAATCGAAATTGAGGTTTTTATTTCGTTCGAGTTATTCGAGTAACTTTTTCGAGTAGTAGGGAACTGTTACTTCTAGACCAATTAAAATTTGGGTAATTAAAATTTGAAATTTTAAAATTTTAATTGTTAAATAAACAAATGTGTAATTAAGTTCCAATTAATATGTATGCATATACATACGTACATACAATAAGCGTTTGCTTTTTGTTTATAATATTTTTTTATGTCAAGTGTGAGATTTGTTTTTTGCATCAAATAATCGCATGATCGTTTGGATTTGTAGCTGTGTTGCTTACTATGACAGATGGTCTGAAATGTTTGTTTACGTTAAATATACATGCTTAATCTTGTTGGTGTTTTTGTTTATACAGGTGGATGTGTTGAAGAATGAGTCATCATCCTAATTTTTGTTTGCTGGTGGGGGTTGGTTAGAGCCTATGTTTACATTAAGAGTCTGTACATGTGGATTGATGTCTGTCCATATTAAATTCTTGCTTCAGCTAACTTACATATTTTTGTTAATAAGTTGAACTCTTCTGCATAATCTTGATTTTACTTGTTTATTTTTTGACAATGGAATTTGAATTTCACAACATTATGAAATTGTAGTGTGTGTATGTGTGTGTGTGTGCATATAGTTGCGTATGGCTACATCTACATACATACATTTGTATGTGTTTCCTTTGATTTTGTGCTGATCGTGCGAATTCTTGTGTTGCTATGTTTATAAATTTAATCATATTTCTACGTTTGGATTGATGTCTGTCCGTGAGAATATATATTTGTGTATGTGAGATGTTCATAGCTTGATGTTCTTTCAATTTGTTAGTGTAAGTATGGAAGGCGTGAGAATTTCCGTCTGTCTGTGGGAATTTTTATATGTCTGAATGTATGAATCTGAGTCTGTAAATGATTTGGTTGTATGTTGCTAAAATAGTTTGAATTGTTTTTGTAGGTGACATGTGATGTACATATGTATGTAGTATAAAATGCTCTCATGTATGTGACCTTCCCTGTTTTTTATATGTTTATGTGAACGATGAATTTTTTTTTATTTTGTCAAGCTTATCTTTGTTCTATGTATGTTAAATTCAATTTGTTTATATTTAAAGTTTTAAAATGTTTTGTTTCTGTTTATTTAAGCATGTCCGTCCATTTTTGACTCAACGTTAGTCGGTTGGTGAACGGTTTGTATATTTTCATTATGTGGTTATGGAAGTGTGAGAGGAAAGGAGCTGTGTTAAGTTCTACTAAATGTTCTGAGTACGCAATCGCATGGGTATGAAATTTGACAATATGTGTACATACTTATGTACATATGTATCTGCAAATTTATTTGATGTATGCATGCACATACATATAAATAAGTGTTTGCTCTATGTTTGTATTAATTTTTTTCAAATCAGAACTTTTGTTTTTTTTTTGCAAAATATTCGCATGATCGTTTGGATTTGTGGTTGTGTGTAGCTAATAAATATGCTGATATATTTTATTTGAAATGTGTATTTTGTTTGCAGAGGTTTTTTTATGTACAAGTGCATTTCAGTTGTTCAATATTTTGGGACCATAGTATTGATAACCAGAGTTTTTGAATAGGGTTAATTAATTGTAGATAGATGTTAAGGTGACATTATTATTTTATGGGGTTTTGTCTGTCCGGCTATTGCTTCGTTGGTGAGACGAAGGTGTCGTTATGGCACCTTCGTTTATTTATTTAAGAAACAGTGTTTCGTATTGCTAGTCAAAGGAATTTGAATTTCACAATACATAGCAATATATAGTATAAATTTTATTATATGTTATGTGTTAGTATGAGTATTACGTCATCACTTTTTTGTAGGTGTGTGTGTTGGGTTGAGTGTGTGTATACGATATATGTCTGTTGTGATCGATCTAGTATCTATATAAATTTTGCTATTTTGTAGGTTGTTGTTTATGTATGTATGTATATAAATTTCTTTTTGAGGTTGTACATATTAATTTTTCTTTTAAAATTTTTTATGTACATATTCTTAATTCTGCTGACTTGAATTTTTTTGTTTCTCATTTGAACCAAGGTATATTGAACAGGTACCACTACAAGAACAGCTGTTTTAGTAAATTTGAGAATGTGTGCGTCACACAGACAATAGATTTTGACACATCCCTGCAGACAAAGTAAGTGGTATGTAGTTGGAACTATACTAGTTGCTTTTTGCTTCAGACTAGTTGCCTATCTATCCTTTTTTCATATATCGAACTATCGATTTTAACATTGGGTTGTCATAGGGGACCAACTAATTCTTTTGTATACAGTTATATCCCAGTTGGAATCCTAGTTATTGTAAACTAGTGCGCTTAATAGTTTTTTTTATTAAGAGTCTTGTAACTCTTAAAAAAACTTTAGCTCAACCGAAGTACGAACACGCATTCTTCATACTTTAAGGCACGTACTCTACCCACTGAGCCACATTCTATTTATATTTTTAATAGCTAACATTTGGTTTTATATAAAATCGTATACCTGAAAATGTTTTCATTTTTTTGACTAGTATCGTTACTAGTCTCAATACAACTCGTAATATGATTGTGCTTTTTTGACTAGTATCGTTACTAGTCTCGATACCACTAGTAATGTGATTGTTCTTTTTTGACCAGTAACGTTACTACTCTTGTTACAACTAGTAATATGACTGTCGTTTTTTTACCTCTACCATTACAACTAGTAATATGACTGTCCCAAAACGTTACTAGTTGTAACTTTAGCTGCTGGGATGTCTGGGATTTTTCTATCAACAACGGTCATGTGTTAGTAAATTTGTGAGAGCTGATGAATGTGTGCGACTCACAGATAATGGATTTGACATATTTCTGGGGTGTTTCTACCAACAAAATACATGTGTTTTTGTGGTGTTGTATTTGTTTTAGTTATGGTGGTACCTGTAATGAATATGCCTTGATTTAAACTGTACAGATAAAGATTGTATAGTCTTGAGCTTGTAGTGGTAGTTGTTGTGCATGTACATCACTATTTTTTATCACTTTGTGTGATTGTTTTACAATGAGCTCTACACGAGGACCAGAAGATTAATTTATTTGGAAGAAAGTCATGGAAGGTTTTCATGACTCAGGAAATTTATTTTAGTATTCGGCGGTTATATTTTTGAGGACGAAAGGTCTGTCAATATACTTATTACATGGTTGCTGTTCTTTAATTTGAATGCTTATACATGGAAGACAGGAACATTAATTATTTCTATCACTTTTACATCCGATATTTTTAATAATTTTAACGAGTTTATTTGATATACAAAGATATTTCTTTACATTAAATATTTTATCAAGTAGGGATTTTATATGTTAACTTTTCACTTGACCGCTGGAAAGTAGTAGATGGTATTAGTATGCTGTGATCGATAGATAATCTTTGTATTGATGTGTTCCATTGTTTGAGTTTTGTTTTATTTTTCTGAAGCGTGTCATTGAACGTACATATGTACATATGTATATTACTTAACAATACATACATTTTCTTATACTGATTTGCTAAACAAGGCTAGTTTTTTTATTTTTTTATTTTTTGATGTGCAGAGTTAAGCTGGTTGTTTTAAAACACCAGCGTTTAATAAAACATTCTAAAAATATGAAAGAAGCAACTGTTTATTATAGAGATTGTGATGATTACATGTTTGAAAAATTTTGATACAAATAAATGCAATATCTAAGATGAAAGTAATTATTTAGACTTTCTAGTTTAATTATTTGAATTAATGTAAATTCAAATTATTATTATGAATGAGATTCTGTAAAATCTGTTGACTAATTCCATACCGAAACTGAATATACAAATACGTACTATTTTTAAAACTCATATTACTACACATATCCTTGAAAATTCAATTTAATTGTAGATATATTTCGGAATATTATTCTTATTTCGGAATATTATATTATTAAATTACAGGTTGATAAGAAGTCAACTACCAAAATAATCCCATTAGATTCATGTACTTAATTCAATACCATAATGGGATAGTCTTAATAAAAACATAAGGGGAGAACTTAAAAAAGCAAATATATAGGCCTTTTATAGTATACATGTACAGATTTCGATTGTATTTACGAATCAGTGAATATACCAAACTCAAATATTGTTAGATAACTGTAAAAGCATATTCAATTTGCTTACAGTTATCATATTAAGTATTCCTTTAATTCAACATTAGACATATTTACTATATATACATGCATATTTAGAATATTTATAAGAGAATTTTTAAATAATAATGTATCTATGCATAGTCATATTAAAGAAAATTATAGTGAACGAAAAAAAACGCAATACTAAACTATATTTTATAGACTAATTTTGATTTATATTATCAAGTCATCAAGTTCGAACACACTAGAAGGTTTTTTATACGATGATGGTCGATATGATGACGTTGCTAACAAAATAACTGAATTGTCAATGAATTCTACTTAATTATATGTACAGGTATCTCCTCGTGTAATCATCTGAATTAGTTTCGAAGAAATGATTACTAATTAGTCATATAGTAAGGATGATTATGAATATGTTGGAAAAGTATGTACTACATTCAAATGTAGTACTATGATGTAACACAGAACTTTACAAATAAATCAAATTATCTAAGTTATTTAGTTGTAAACAACTTGTATGACTATGGTATATGTTATTACCTACCATATTCCATTCTTCATTGGTTGAAGATTCATAAAATTTTAATTTAGATGCTGTAAGTGAAGCTTACGTCATTTACAAACATTTGGATACATATTAGATTAGACCCATAGAAATTTAATAACTTAATTGTTATTAAATTAGACATAAAATACCATCAAGATTACACAATTCCAAAATACTTTATCATTTTGTGTAGAAAACAAGAAAATTCAAAGCCTGAAACAAATTAAATTACTGGACAATAAGATACTTAAAAGTTTACGACAAAATTGTGTGGTCTATTTATATATAAGATGTAGCTCACTAACTTTAGAAATATGTAACAATGTATTCAACAAGGATTCATTTCAAATAAAACACATAGAACTCTTAGGTTTAACGGCTCTGAGGAAAATGTTATACCAATTGTTTTGAATGTACTTGTTGTATGACTAGTGAAAATGGGAATGGTACAAAATCTTCCTGAGTTATAACCGGTGAAAATAAACACATCACAAAACTGGAACAAAAATGATAGGAAAATTCCTTCCTTATACAGCAGATTTTGTTCCAAATTAAAATCATTTGTTTATAGTACAGTAATTTAACTAGTATTAAGATCCCATCACATGACAAGTAGCTTAAGTTTGGGTCTAGAACCTATCACTGGCTATCTTAATTATGTCAATTGACCCCTTGGCGAACCAGTCACGTGACGTGTCTTGTGACAGGTTTTTTCTCTCTCTAGGGTAATTGAATAGGTTAGGGAAGAATATTAGTTTCAATATCCACCATCGATTATTAGATAAAAATTCATTTTAGCAAAAAATTTTTATTAAAGAATGCCGTCGAAAAAAAGATTTTGAAATAGCGTATGTAAATGAAAGAATATAGCTAAAAGGTTTTATGCTTTACCCCTTGTCTTACAGATCGATTTTTATTGTTTTGAAGCATATCAGGATTATTATGTATGCAGTACTCGATCTATGTTTGCTGGTTAAATTATTAGATTGATACCTACTGACGTGCCCACTACATTTACAGAGTTCTAAAAATTGTCTTTGTTGTTCACCTTTTAAATAATAATAACCGTTAAACTTTCATTTTATTGACAATTTCAAGTAAATATATTATAAGGTGAAGAAGTAACATTGGTTTAAAAGTGATAGAAACAAACATAATTAGGTTATATCTGTTATTTTGAAAGCGTGTATTATATATATATATATATATATATATATATATATATATATATATATATATATATATATATATATATATATATATATATATATATATATATATATATATATATATATATATATATATATATATATATATATATATATATATATATATATATATATATATATATATATATATATATATATATATATATATATATATATATATATATATATATATATATATATATATATATATATATATATATATATATATATATATATATATATATATATATATATATATATATATATATATATATATATATATATATATATATATATATATATATATATATATATATATATATATATATATATATATATATATATATATATATATATATATATATATATATATATATATATATAATGAAGTGTATATTGATGATAGAGGTTTTTCTTATTAAAGTGTGTGTTACATATATTTTGGATACAAAAGGATAAATCATTATGTTCAATACTGACTAAATTTCAATAATTTTACTCTACAAATAAATCTTATTAAATCTGCTTATATCTTTTCGTTCATTTACTTATATATTTGATATACCACATACAGCAAGATAAAAATAATATCTTAATTAGAATGTGTGATCTTATACTGCTATAAGCACATAAATCAAATATTATAGATACTCGTACATGTTAGCTATTAGCGCCTATTTACATATATAAGCACATAATTCAGTTGAATTTGAGGCTCATCATGATCTACAATGTATCCCGAACCATTGTTAATATGAATATTTTTGATACAATAGCGCTTTGCACGCTTTTGCAAACGAGTGGAAGCTGCTAATTGTTGTTGCATGTACTTTTTTTACCAGATATGCTACTCGAGCAATCTAGCTTGACTCAACTAGACATCGAAGAGGAACGAACTGTGTAGGATCAGATTGTGTTTAGTCCCTCCATATAGTTATATTTCGTTAGACTTTACTCTACAGTCTGGATACTTTAACTAACATTAGACACCTATATCAGTTTTCAGGTCCCTCGACTGTTAGATAAGGGATCTAGTTATAGCAATTAAATATGCTTTGCTTTTCTGGGGAATTAATCGAAAGATCATCATCGATCTCAAATGAACTTCTATCCAGATCTATGCTAAGTTGTTCTGCTCTATGAGTGGATACTCAAGTTAAAGGATGTGCTTGAATCCATCTTTATGGAAGAATATTTAAATATTTTTCTGAAATAAGGGCTTACGTATAAGATGTCAGAAAAACTGATGCCCAGGACAATAATTGCGTACATACATACATATAACATATATATATATATATATATATATATATATATATATATATATATATATATATATATATATATATATATATATATATATATATATATATATATATATATATATATATATATATATATATATATATATATATATATATATATATATATATATATATATATATATATATATATATATATATATATATATATATATATATATATATATATATATATATATATATATATATATATATATATATATATATATATATATATATATATATATATATATATATATATATATATATATATATATATATATATATATATATATATATATATATATATATATATATATATATATATATATATATATATATATATATATATATATATATATATATATATATATATATATATATATATATATATATATATATATATATATATATATATATATATATATATTGAAACTAATATTCTTCCCTAACCTATTCAATTACCTTGGAGAGAGAAAAGAACCTGTCACAAGACAGGTCACGTGACTTGTTCGCCAAGGGGTCAATTGACATAATTAAGATACCCAGTGATAGGTTCTAGACCCAAACTTAGCTACTTGTCATGTGATGGGGTCTTAATACTAGTTAAATTACTGTACTATAAATAAATGATTTTAATTTGGAACAAAATCTGCTGTATAATGAAGAAATTTTCCTATCATTTTTGTTCTAGTTTTGTGATGTGATTATTTTCACCGGTTACAACCCAGGAAGATTTTGTACCATTCCCATTTTCACTAGTCATACAACAAGTACATTAAAAACAATTGGTATAACATTTCCCTCAGAGCAGTTAAACTTAAGAGTTCTATGTGTTTTAATTGAAATGAATCCTTGTTGAATACATTGTTAGATATTTTTAAAGTTAGTGAGCTACATCTTATATATAAATAGAGTACACAATTTTGTCGTACACTTTTAAGTATCTTATTGTCCACCAATATTAATGAAACCTACATATATGGTTAAAAAGATATTTGTGTATAGATGTGCGTAATATATTTTTTACCGAAAATCCTCAAAATTCCAGAAGTTCCCCAGAAATATCTCCGTTTGAATTTCGGTCACCCTCGATCCTATTATTTGTTTTATTACTTAAATGCGTTATTAATTTAATTTGTTTCATGCTTTGAATTTTCTTGTTTTCTACACAAAATGATAAAGCATTTTGACAATTGTGTAATCTTGTTATTAAATTTCTATGGGTCTAATCTAATATGTATCCAAATGTTTGTAAGCTTCACTTACATCATCTAAATTAAAATTTTATGAATCTTCAACCAATGAAGAATGGAATATGGTAGGTAATAACATATACCATAGTCATACAAGTTGTTTACAACTAAATAACTTAGATAATTTGATTTATTTGTAAAGTTCTGTGTTACATCATAGTACTACATTTGAATGTAGTACATACTTTTCCAACATATTCATAATCATCCTTACTATATGACTAATTAGTAATCATTTCTTCGAAACTAATTCAGATGATTACACGAGGAGATACCTGTACATATAATTAAGTAGAATTCATTGACAATTCAGTTATTTTGTTAGCAACGTCATCATATCGACCATCATCGTATAAAAAACCTTCTAGTGTGCTCGAACTTGATGACTTGATAATATAAATCAAAATTAGTCTATAAAATATAGTTTAGTATTGCGTTTTTTTCGTTCACTATAATTTTCTTTAATATGACTATGCATAGATACATTATTATTTAAAAATTCTCTTATAAATATTCTAAATATGCATGTATATATAGTAAATATGTCTAATGTTGAATTAAAGGAATACTTAATATGATAACTGTAAGCAAATTGAATATGCTTTTACAGTTATCTAACAATATTTGAGTTTGGTATATTCACTGATTCGTAAATACAATCGAAATCTGTACATGTATACTATAAAAGGCCTATATATTTGCTTTTTTAAGTACTCCCCTTATGTTTTTATTAAGACTATCCCATTATGGTATTGAATTAAGTACATGAATCTAATGGGATTATTTTGGTAGTTGACTTCTTATCAACCTGTAATTTAATAATATAATATTCCGAAATAAGAATAATATTCCGAAATATATCTACAATTAAATTGAATTTTCAAGGATATGTGTAGTAATATGAGTTTTAAAAATAGTACGTATTTGTATATTCAGTTTCGGTATGGAATTAGTCAACAGATTTTACAGAATCTCATTCATAATAATAATTTGAATTTACATTAATTCAAATAATTAAACTAGAAAGTCTAAATAATTACTTTCATCTTAGATATTGCATTTATTTGTATCAAAATTTTTCAAACATGTAATCATCACAATCTCTATAATAAACAGTTGCTTCTTTCATATTTTTAGAATGTTTTATTAAACGCTGGTGTTTTAAAACAACCAGCTTAACTCTGCACATCAAAAAATAAAAAAATAAAAAACTAGCCTTGTTTAGCAAATCAGTATAAGAAAATGTATGTATTGTTAAGTAATATACATATGTACATATGTACGTTCAATGACACGCTTCAGAAAAATAAAACAAAACTCAAACAATGGAACACATCAATACAAAGATTATCTATCGATCACAGCATACTAATACCATCTACTACTTTCCAGCGGTCAAGTGAAAAGTTAACATATAAAATCCCTACTTGATAAAATATTTAATGTAAAGAAATATCTTTGTATATCAAATAAACTCATTAAAATTATTAAAAATATCGGATGTAAAAGTGATAGAAATAATTAATGTTCCGGTCTTGTCTGTATAGGTATAAGCATTCAAATTAAAGAACAACAACCATGTAATAAGTACATTGATAGACCTTTCGTCCTCAAAAATATAACCGCCGAATACTAAAATAAATTTCCTGAGTCATGAAAATCTTCCATGACTTTCTTCCAAATAAATTAATCTTCTGGTCCTCGTGTAGAGCTCATTGTAAAACAATCACACAAAGTGATAAAAAAATAGTGATGTACATGCACAACAACTACCACTACAAGCTCAAGACTATACAATCTTTATCTGTACAGTTCAAATCAAGGCATATTCATTACAGATACCACCATAACTAAAACAAATACAACGCCAAAAAACACATGTATTTTGTTGGTAGAAACACCCCAGAAATATGTCAAATCCATTATCTGTGAGTCGCAAATTTACTAACACATGCCCGTTGTTGATAGAAAAATCCCAGACATCCCAGCAGCTAAAGTTACAACTAGTAACGCTTTGGGACAGTCATATTACTAGTTGTAATGGTAGTAGTTGTAACAAGAGTAGTAACGTTACTGGTCAAAAAGGAACAATCACATTACTAGTTGTATCGAGGCTAGTAACGATACTAGTCAAAAAAGCACAATCATATACGAGTTGTATCGAGACTAGTAACGATACTACTCAAAAAATTACAAAATTTTCAGGTAAAAAAATAAGTAGAATGTGGCTCAGTGGGTAGAGTACTTGCCTCGGTTGAGCCAAAGTTTTTTTAAGAGTTACAAGACTCTTAATAAGAAAACTAGTAAGCGCACTGGTTTACAATAACTAGGATTCCAACTGGGATATAACTTTATACAAATGAACTAATTCGTCCCCTATGGCAACCCAATGCTAAAATCGATAGTTCGATATATGAAAAAAGGATAGATAGGCAACTAGTCTGAAACAAAAAGCAACTAGTATAGTTCCAACTACATACCAGTTACTTTGTCTTTTTTTTGTCTTTGTTATCTTTTATATTTTTAATTTTATAAGGTGAACACAAATTTTTATTCATTTTAACTGGATATAATGCTGATATTATTGACCACTTAAAACAATATACATCATTGTTTTGTACATTAACGCATGCTTTTTTTCTCTTAATTTTTATGGATAAAGGAATGTAATTTGAACCTTTAAAACATTTATATTTATTTATATTGAGTTCAAGTCGTAGAATTTCAATTAACGTCCAACCGCTATCACGTTCTTGAAACTCACTCATCTTTGCAACAATAGCATTACATTGTTCAGTATAAATTTTAATAATATCACTTTTAGATAGTGATAACGTTAAATCATACATTCTAGTTTGATGTGACTTTATATCGATGGTACATGATTCCTCGTCTTCTTTAACCAGCATGTAGTTGCAAAATAGTTCTATATTGAATTTAATGTTTGTAAATTTTTGAATATGTTCATTTAACAATTCGATAACCTTATCTTTAATTGTAGTTAAAAAGTTTTCCGGTAATAATTCACTTTTATTGTTATTTTCAATTAAATATGTAACGATTCGATTGTTAAATACGGAGTTTACACATCTGACACCATTTACATCGAAAGTTACAGCATTATTTATTTTATGTTCATTTGTACGCAAATGATAATGCCAAATTTTTTTTTAAAATGTACTTTTTACATGTTGAACAATAAACATTGTTGTTGACACCTGTTTGCATATGTGATTGTATATGTCTTTGATATTCCACACGGTTAGAAAAATTTATTTTACATATTGTGCACTTCAATGAAGAGGTTGGTCCATCTACATTTTGATGTTGCTGTCTCATGTGTCTACTTAATGACGAATTTAATTTATACTCTTTTTTACAAATTTCACAAGTAAAGTTCTTCATTTTACTTAATAATAAAGCAGAACGGTATGGTTATATTTTTTAATCAAGAATGAACGTGTGCTTTAAAGTATACATATATTTATATAAATTTTTATATAGTTAATGTAAGGTGTAATCAATAAATATGTAGATAAGAAAATTATTAGTTTACATACACGCACACACAATCACATACATTTAAGTTTGTTTAAAAGAGCCGTGCAAGTAAGTAAATAATAACAGTCGTATTTTGAAATTTAATAGAAGTAAACAATTAAAACAATTAAAAAATGAGCAATACTTTGTCATATTTAAATAATATTTCTCAAAAAAAATATGTGAAGGATATCCTTCCTTTAACAAAAATTCCATACAACGAAAGGATGCATATAATTAAATGTTCCAGAAAATCAACTAAATTTGGCCTCAAGACGATGATAGAGTTGGAAAAAAATGTCGTCTTTTTACCAAGCAAATATGATCATTTACCAGACGAAGTCATTGCTGACTTATCGTCCGGTAAATACTTTTTCAAAAAAGTAGTAGATGGACAATACTACTCATTTGTATTTGAACAATAAAAATTAAATAAAAATAATTAATAAGAAAACTATAAATCAAAATGTTTTTCATTCATATAATCAGTGGTGTGATGTATAGGTAAGGGAAAGGTAACACAACAAATGATAGTGATTATTTTCGGTAATTAAAAGGATAATGGAAAAACAGGATACATTTTTAGTCATCGATGTTCAAGGATCTTGTATACATAATAAATTATATGCAAAAGAAGTTTGTATTTCATTTAATGATCTTGGAATGCAAACTTTTCTTATTAAATCACCAATAAGATTTACAGAATTAAGTATTAAAGATAAAATTACAAATAAATGGTTATACAATAACTTACATGGTTTACATTGGGATAATGGCGATACTACATTAAAAGAATTAACAAAATACATAATAATAAATATGAGAAAAAGAAATAAAAAATATCCTATTGTTTATGTTAAAGGACTTGAAAAAGTTAAATGGTTGAGAGAAATCATTAACGAAAAAATAATTGTAAATATAATAAATTTGAATGATTTAAATTGTCCAAATATTAAAACTTTATATTCAAATAATATTAATATAGATATTTGTAAAAAAATCATAATAATAATAATATTGTTAATCAAATATGTTTATATTTAAATAAAGAAATATAGAAATTTCATTTAGTTATCCGCTAATCTTAATAATCATCACTACTATTTATTAAAAATAAAAAAATAAAAATGGTAACATCGGCTGAATTGGAGGATTTATTAATTAGTCATAGTAAACAAATTGAAGAACAACATAAAAATTTATTTATAAAATATATTAACAAACTAAGGATATTTAGAAATATAAGTCAACCATTTTTATATAGAAATAATATTATACATACATATTATTGTGAAATTAATAATGTAAATATTTGTAGATGTCAATCTTTTTACGAGGAATATTTATTAGCACAAAAGCTTTTTAATTTATACAAACGAATGTTTAATAAATAACAATTAAAATGAAAAACACTTTTTTTTTATTTTTAGTAAAAATTAAATAATTTTTTTATTTTAATATAATAAAGTTAAATTAAATTAACAAAAGCTTTTTAATTTATACAAACGAATGTTTAATAAATAACAATTAAAATGAAAAACACTTTTTTTTATTTTTAGTAAAAATTAAATAATTTTTTTATTTTAATATAATAAAGTTAAATGAAATTAGCAAAATTTATCACCACTCCTCTGAGCTTTCACCAACATCACTATATGAATATAGGTCGGTAAGAGCTGTTCTAAAATTTTTGGAATTAAAGCAGTATCGGCTTCCTTTTTTTAAAATTTCCGTTTTTTTGCCAGGTATTCAAACATATAAAGCAAATATTATGGGAACACGGGAGAAAATAGAAAACTTGCACACTCTTTTCCTCAAAGCATATCGCACAATCTAGAGAACTCATGCAGAAGTCCTCTAGACTGACTTTTTTTGGTTCATCTTTATAAAGATTCAATATTGCCTTTCTAATTCCCGCCCTTTTATTTTTAAATTGTTTAATTTTTTCTGTGTTAAATTTTTCTAATCTTAATAATATTTCTAGTTTTTGCTTTATCTCATGCTGTAAGGCACTTAATCGTGCCTCAAAATTATCATCATCATCATCATCATCAATAACCAACTGCGGTGTATTGGTAGTTGTAGGACGTGATGATGATGATGATGGTAGTGATCTTCCCAATGTTTGATGTAGTGCTGGTGGTGATGTTTCTGCCATGTTGTCGTCATCTGACAGCCATACCGTTTCTTGCGAATCCATCATTAATTGTTGTTGTGCTGCTGTTGACGTTGATGGTGTTGGTTCTTGCGAATCCATCATCAATTGTTGTTGTGCTGCTGTTGACGTTGATGGTGTTGGTTCTTGCGAATCCATCATTAATTGTTGTTGTGCTGCTGTTGACGTTGATGGTGTTGGTTCTTGGGAATTCATCATTAATTGTTGTTGTTGTGCTGCTGCTGACGTCGATGGTGTTGGTTGCAGTACGCTATTCGGCATCATCCTTATCCTCTCGATGAGTTCAAAAAATTTCATTGGGTCTCCTCTACCTGGCATTTTGTTGATATTCTGGCTCAGTAAATGTTTATATTAATCTAAAGCATGGGGTTTTTTCTTTTTTATATAAAATTTCATGCATTAAAAGCATAATATTTTAATAAAGAAATTATAATCATCATCATACAATGTAATAAAATAAAAATAATAGTACACTAATTAGTATTAAATATTTGAAAAATATTTTAATAAAAAAAATATAATCATCATATCTGTCAATCATCAATATGCAATGTAATAAAATAAACAAGTATTGCATTTTTTCTTTATTAAAAAATGTATTTCTTTTTCTTAATAGTGCACTAATTTGTATTAAATATTTAAAATATTAAAATCACCAATTGTTCTAATTGGTATTAGTTATTTGAAAAAATATATTATCACCATATCTGTCAATCATCATCATCATACAATGTAATAAAATAAAGAAGTATTACATTTTTTCTTTGCTAAAAAATGTATTTCTTTTTATTAATAATACAAATTGGTATTAGTTATTTGAAAAAATATATATTATCACCATATCTGTCAATCATCATTATCATACAATGAAATAAAATAAACAAGTATTGCATTTTTTTCTTTATTAAAAAATGTATTTCTTTTTCTTAATAGTGCACTAATTTGTATTAAATAATTGAAAAATATTTTAATAAAAAATATATATTATCACCATATCTGTCAATCATCATCATCATACAATGTAATAAAATAAACAAGTATTACATTTTTTCTTTATTAAAAAATGTATTTCTTTTTCTTAATAGTGCGTGCACTAATTTGTATTAAATATTTGAAAAATATTTGAATAAAAAATATATTATCACCATATCTGTCAATCATCATCATCATACAATGTAATCAAATAAACAAGTATTACATTTTTTCTTAATAGTGCACTAATTTGTATTAAATATTTGAAAAATATTTTAATAAAAAATATTATTATTTAAAATATTAAAATCATCAATTGTTCTAATTGGTATTAGTTATTTCAAAAAATATATATTATCACCATATCTGTCAATCATCATCATACAATGTAATAAAATAAACAAGTATTACATTTTTTCTTTGTTAAAAAAATGTTTATTCTTTTTATTAATAATACAAACTAAAATCGCCGGCTCTCACACACAAACCCACAAATATAATACAATTACCTGATTGGTTGCTCATTATCAGTCAACTCTCTATCAAACACATAATTAGTCAATCCTTATCAGACAACTCAAACACACACACGTATTCTCTTCTAGGGCTGGAAACATCAATACTATGTTTAGTGTAGCGAATTACCTGATTGGTTGCTCATTATCAGTCAACTCTGCATCACACACCTAATTAGTCAATCCTTATCAGACAACTTAAACACACACACACGTATTCTCTTCCAGGGCTGGAAACATCAATACTATGTTTAGTGTAGCGTACCGATCAACAAACTTAAATGCCGGGCGTAGCATAGGCATGAGCCACTTTTTGTACTGAAAATACTATCCAGAAGCCCCATAAACATACTACTACTATTAATGGATGACCCAGGGATGGTGTTTGTAGTTTTAAAAGCAACACAGGGTTTCATACATAAGTCCAGATCGGAGAATAATATTTGCGACATAATTTAAAATAAATCAACCACTTTTGGGTGATTATCCGTATGCAAAATGTATTATAAATCATGTATAAATCAACATGACTCGCTCAAATCGCCATGATTTTTCGAAATCATGCCAGTGGAAACATACTACATATAACAACAGCGTGTGTGTTTAAGCGTTGCAACAAATCCAAAAAATTGACAATCAAATCATATCACAACCAAGCAGTTACTTCATGTCGTTGTGTTTTCCTTGCAAGGAGTGAGTGGAGTGAGTGGAAGACAGCATATCCTATGAAAACAAAAATAAATAGAATACTTGAGGACATGATTTCCGACTACAATTCAGTACTGAACTAACTCGCTGTAATTTGTTTTTTTTTCTTATGATCGTCTAACATAGTGAAAAATAAAAGATTGTATGTACAGTATTAGTGAAAAAATATTTTATTAAGAATATTATACTCACATACATAGTACATATTTTTGTTTAAAAGTGTGTATTTTTAACCATTATTTTTATTATAGAACATACAGACATAGTTGATGAGTTTATGTATGTACGGTTGCATAATTTTTAGTTCGTATTAGTATACATATTATGTATTTATTATTACGAATACAAAAGTTTTATTTCTGAAAAATAATGTATGAATGAAATACATACATACATATGTATGTATCTACATAAGTATATTAGGGGGGATCAAAAAGTTTTTTTCAGAAAACCTTTTGAAATAGTGCAATTAATTATATTGTTTTATTAGATCATTTAAAAACCTGCAAAATAATATTCTTTTATTTTTAGTTTAAGATGGCGCGCATCGCCCTCTAAGATAGAGTAAGTCACTAATGCATGGGAAAATTTTAAAGTTATCTAATCATGTTTTAGCAGTAATAATATACCTATTGTTTTAGGTCGAAAAAAATATAAAAAATTGGTTTGTAAAAAGTAAAACTAAGTCATTATGTACCTACATTACCTCCCGCATGTGATTCAAAGTTAATTTATTGACTTGATTTTACTTTTTATAGCCAATTATTATTTGTTTAGACGCAAACCAATATAATATTACTGTTAAAACATGACTAAAAAAAATTTCCCCATAGTTTAACGATACACTCTATCTATGTTTGACACACTCTAATGTACATACATACATATGTACTAGGTACAATAAATATTCGGAATAATAAAAGGTATTGTATTACAATTTATACTATTCAAATATTTCTATTAAATGAGCGATTGGCCTTTTACGCAAAACCATCGGTATGTACTTAAAATTTTTCAATATAGTATATATAAAAAATAAAAATTAATAGCCAGATTTTGTAAAACTTTCGTTTCTAAACGTTTCAGATTCGTATGAAAAGTAACTAAAATTTTTAATAAAAAAAACCGTCCAACTTTTAAAGCGAAAAAAGGTTTTTATTTACAGAATCTGGCCTTAAATTTAAACAAAATTAAAAAAATTATTAAAATTATTATTTGAGATATTTAGACAATTTTATTTAAAAAAGTTTAATTTGTTGAGGGTTAAGCATATTTATATATCTGCATTTCATGGGTGCTTTACCAAATTATTAGTAGACTTCAACCATACTTTTGAAATAATTTAAATATTTTATCTTATGCACAAACTTTCAACAATCATGTGAGAAGTTACAAACGATTTTTGAGAACTACCATAGAATAAGCGCAGCTTATACAAAACACAACAAACAATTTATATTAAGTACTACGCTTATTCCATTACAATTTTCAAAAATCATTCGTAAATTCTCAATCGGTTTTAGGAAATTTGTACATAGTATAAGAGGTTTGAAAATTTTCAAAAGTATGGTTGAAGTCTACTGATGATATGGTAAAGCAAAAACGAAATTCAGACTTACAGACATTAAAAAACTTGAAAAACCAAAAATTAAATAAATTCGACTTTATGTCATTTGAAATCTTTTCTGTGAAATTGAACGTATGTACGCTAGCTTTATGTATATATGTAACTCAAAAGTAACATTTTTTTCAATCTCTTATAGAATCAATATGAAATAAAACCTGACAAACTATATACCAAATTAAAGAGTAGACTCCATAAGACTTTAAAGCCACAAAAACTGTTTTGAACACTCTTAGAAAAATTTTAGTATCTTACAGAAACAAAAACATCACTTTCTAATGCGAAATAAACACTTGTACACTCAGTGGTGCCAGAAATTTTCGGGGAAAAATCTTCATACATCGAAAAAAATCTTCATTTTAGAAAAAAAAATCTTCAAAAAATTTGTATGCATAATATAAATATAATTCATGATTGCTAATTATAAAGTTTCTATACATATACCCATGGTCATATATATATATATATATATATATATATATATATATATATATATATATATATATATATATATATATATATATATATATATATATATATATATATATATATATATATATATATATATATATATATATATATATATATATATATATATATATATATATATATATATATATATATATATATATATAAATATATAATATGTAAGCATCGAAACCCAAAATTAAATTCAAACAGGTATCTTTCATATTTTAAAATAATAACACATTAGATGTAATTTATTTGATGTTTAAGCATTGTCTATATGCATTTCATTGGTGCTTTACCAAATCGTCAGTAGACTTCAAACACACTTTTGAACGGTTACAAACCCCTTATCTTATGTACTGACTTTCAAAAACCATTTGAGAATTTACAAATATGTAAATAATTTTCAAAAAAAGTACAGTAGGCTTTGAAACTTATACAAAATTCTGAAATGGTGTTTGAAAATCTGTAACTGTCCAAAAGTGTGTTTGAAGTCTACTGACGATTTGGTAAAGCACCAATGAAATGCATAGAGACAACGCTTAAACACCAGCAAATAAATTTAATTTAAAATAACATTATGACAATATGTTAAATAATAAATTTCTTATAATATATTAGTTATGTATGTAAGTTACATTGGTTACTGCAACCCTCGATGGGCGCAACCTTGATTATTGCAACAAGTCAAATCTTTACATTGTAGACTCAGTGAATGCAACTTGGGAACAATTTGTGACTCATTAAACGCAACTTTAAAATTTTGTCGTCGGTTGTTTGGTTTTTTTCTTCAAAATGTTCGTGAAACTGCAGCGCAAAAAAATTTCTAGTACGAAAAGTATAAAACTCCTGACTTCTTGCTATGCCATTTTACAAAGCTATGAGCCGATTCAACTGAATGTTATTGATATTGTTAGTTTGTAAAATCAGTAAAATTTGCTTTACATTTCAATATCAAACTTTTAAGTTTTTATAAAGACGTTGTTCTTATTTTTAAATATATATCAAGGCACTTTTCTAAAACAGGTGTACTTTATTTTGTCCTTTTTTCACAATTCTCTTTCTTAAATAGTTTTCCTTTTAGGTCCTCGTATCCCAGCAGGCCTAAATTATTTGCGTGTTTCTTTGCCGTACCTTCTAGACGACGGCGTATGCCCACACATTTTTCCTTGTCGGTGTACCCGCACAGATCAGCATAGTCTTCGAATTGTACAAACCATTTGGTGACGTCATAATGATCGTCACCGCTGAATGGTGGTACGGCAGCATCCAGCTCAGCCAAATCCATATGATGGGTGCTACGCTGTACGCCACCCTCCAACTGACTTATTTGTTTCTGCAGTTGTAAAATCTCCATTCTCATCTTCAAGTTTTTTATTTCCTCTTCCAATGCAATATTGTTAGCACGTAGAGCTACGTTAGACTCATCAGGTACATGTAGGTTATCAATCAAATTAGTAGAGGCCAACAATTTTACGTTTGTGTTGAATGTGGGTAGAGCCGAAGCAAATTGTGTATGATACATAAGGATTCGTGTGGGCATCAGTAGCGTTATTAATTATATATATATGTATATATATATATATATATATATATATATATATATATATATATATATATATATATATATATATATATATATATATATATATATATATATATATATATATATATATATATATATATATATATATATATATATATATATATATATATATATATATATATATATATATTATATATATATATATATATATATATATATATATATATATATATATATATATATATATATATATATATATATATATATATATATATATATATATATATATATATATATATATATATATATATATATTATATATATTATATATATATATATATATATATATATATATATATATATATATATATATATATATATATATATATATATATATATATATATATATATATATATATATATATATATATATATATATACAGATGAACATACCACCACATAGGCACATACAATGAGGTTTGCTTAATTATTTGCTTAAAAACTTATTTGATACAATTGCTACATGCTACAGAAGAGCAAATCTAACGGGACATTAAAGCAAGTTGAGATGATGAGAAACATGCTGCAAAAAAGAAATACAAAGTCTAAAAGAACTGATTACCGTTATTTAGATGATCTTAACAAGCATGTAAGCTTTGCGTTTCATTACTAAGTAGAGTCTGTTAAGTGACAGTGAATATAAGTGAAAATTAAAAAAAATAGTAAAGAATAAAAAAAAATAACAAATAATGGCATTAAAAAAACAACTGAGATCTGGAGATGATTTAGTATTGTTCATAGGAAAATGTAAAAATGAAATTTTGGGTGCAAAATTACCGTCAGTGAAGCAGGTTCTTCAATTTTTTTTTTATAAAATACGTATGGAAAACTATTCTTTAAAAAGCAGTGCAAAATTGACAATTGCAGTTGTTTCTGATTTTTGGAAAAGAGCCAACATTCCGATAATGTCAGAACAAAACTCTATTAAAGCCTTGGAGAGAATATATGAGAAATGGAGAAATTTGCAGAAGAATGCCAAGTCCAAGTATGAGAAGCACCGGAAAAACGAAGAGGAATTTGTGGATCGCATTGAAAATTATATATTTGACATTGCAACGTCAGATGCACTTGCGGTAATGAAGATCCAACAGGATAAAGACTTTCTTGTTCTTCAAAGGCAAAGAGGTCGACCAGGAAGTATGTCTGGTGTAGATGTAAAAATGGTGGAAAAACAGAAACGAAAAGAAAAGCGTTCTGATATATTAAAAATGCGCGTTGAAACGTATCGCGAGAAAAATGTTTATTTAGGTAATTGAGATTTTTATTGAATTATCATGCAAATTAGTTTATTTATTTTTTCTTGAAATATCAGAGCAAATATCTGCTATGGATATTTCAGGTAGTACTGAAAGTAGCGAAATGGCGTATTCTGTGGTTGATCAAAATGTATCAATTGATATAGCAGACGATGAACCGACCGTCGTAACACAAGGTCAACAATCGCGTGGAAATATCCATTTTATTGATGATAGAATGCTGGCAAGTATGGACAAATGCAAAATTAGTACGAGAGATGCCATGCATTTAATTACTGCAACAGCAGCTGCACTACTACGAAAAATTGAGGGAGTCAATCCAACTTCCACAGCAATAAAATTGCACGCTTTAGTCCTCAATCGAACCACTATTCAGGCGATGAGGAGGGATTATCGCCGCAAACAAGCTCAGCAGATTCTGGAAAGTTTCAATGTAAATACTAAAAAATCTATTTTTGTGACTAGTTGTATAAAAATAATATTTTTTTTTAATTTTTCTGATTCAAGATACCTGAAGTATTTGTCCTTCATTGGGATGGCAAACTACTTCCAGAAGTAAAAGGCAAAGAAAAATCAGAGCGACTAGCTCTAGTTGTGACTGGCAAAAATGTGGAGAAACTGCTTGGAATTCCAAAAATGCAAGACTCCTCTGGTGAAAGTATAGCTGATACAACCTTTAACTTCTTGATAAAATGGAAAATGGACAATTTAGTCGAAATAATATCTTTTGACACAACAGCAAGTAACACTGGCATTAATAAGGGTGCAGCCTACTTATTAGAAAAGAAATTAAAAAGGGACTTGCTGTTTCTTCCATGTCGTCATCACATTAGTGAATTGTTGATAAGAGCTGTCTTCGAACTAAATTTTGGTAAAACTGCTGCACCAGAAGTTCTTCTTTTTAATCGCTTCTCCAAGTTTTGGCCAAATATTAACCAAATTAATTTTAAGAGTGGAATATCGGATGAGGATGTAGAAAAACTTTTTACGGTGGGTGAATTAGAATACCACAAAATATTTTGCCTTGAGGCATTGAAATCTCAATACGTTTCAATACGTTCGGGCAGATTATAAAGAAGTATTGCAACTTTCATTGCTTTTTATTGGTGAAAAAGCACCAGGCTTTTCGGGATTCCGTGCACCTGGTGCAACAACGCATGTTCGATTTATGTCGAAAAATATATACTGCTTTAAAGTGTTTCTGTTTCGTGAGCAATTTAAACTAACGACAGCGGAATTAAATAGCTTTCGTAACATTTGTGTATTTTTGACACGAATTTACGTTCCGTATTGGTTTGGATGTGTCAAATCTGTGAATGCACCAAGATTAGATTTGCAACTTATAAATGATGTAACTGCATATTATGATACAAATATTTCCATCATTTTGTTAAAAAAAAATTATCAATCATTTATGGTATTTGAGTGAAGAAGCTGTTGCTCTGTCTTTCTTTGATGACCAAATCCCTTACGATATAAAACTAAAAATGGTTAATGCCCTTGGTAACATTGCAGAATTATATGAAGAAGATATTTCGAAAAAAATTAAAACTACAATAGAAGATGTCAGAGCGTATACTGAAAAAAATTTGAGCGATTTCGTGTCTGCAAAAACAAAAAGATTCTTCACTCGATTGCAAATTGATTGGAGTTTCTTGCATTCGGATCCGGTAACGTGGAAAGATAGAGATGATTTTTGCGCTGGAAAAATTATTTGCGAAAATTTGGCCGTTGTCAACGATGCAGCCGAAAGGGGAGTTAAATTGATAACAGATTTTAATCGAGCGCTAACGTATGACGAGGAAGACAAGCAATATCTGTTGCAAGTGGTGGAACATTATAGGAAAATATATCCGTCTCACACGAAAAGCTCCCTTGTAAACCAGGTATTTTAATATACATAACTCAAATAAATACATATTTCTAAAATCTACCGTTTATTGGTGAAAACGTTATTTCTTTATGTAGGTTTCCCTATAATGCACATATTGTAAACTTCAAGGTCAACTAGGCACTACTAGGCATCATCGGATTTGGCTGAAAATTTCTGGAGTTTGTTTTTATATCAAAACAAACATTTTAAGAAAAAATAAAATTTAAATTTCTAAAAAAAAAAAATTACGGCCAGTCTAATATATATATATTCTTAAGATTTGCTTACTGCGGTTACGTGTTAAACCTCATTGTATGTGCCTATGTGGTGGTATGTTCATCTGTTCCCTCACGACTTCTAAAATAATTATGATAATTTGAGAAATGTGATTTAGTTTGAAGCGTTTTGACTGTCCGCTGTGATATGTGATATGTGACGTTACATTTAATTGAGTTTGGCGCTCTCTATAGGATATAAATTGATGGCGAAAAAAATTAAAATATTTTACTGATGTTGTGTGGAGTATCAAATGAAAGGGCTAGATTAGCACACTTCAACAATATATTGTTAAATTTTACTTGCTGAGGTTGCCTCATAACTTCTAAAATAATTGTCATAATTTGATAATAGGGTATAAGCGTCTAATTCGTCCACTTATCATGTGATCAGTGTCCTCACATTAATTGGCAGCGTCTAACATATTTTCTCTCCAAAACCACCCAAAATATATACACAACAGACATATATTTTTGGTTTCGTGTTTGTTCGTTGATTATCATATACTCACTCTTATATGTTTCTTAGAGTGAAATATAGGAGTTATTTGTTGTTTGGGATATTTCACGAATTGTTATTGTATTATGCTGTATTTTATAAAATACAAGCTGTAGAAATTTGCATTAAATTTAATATGTCTCCTTAATTCATCTGTAAACGTTGAACGGATAGTTTCAAAAGTAAATTTAAATAAAACGAAATATAGAAAGAGATTAACAAATGCAATCCAAATATATGAGTAATGTTATAGAAGCGGAAATCACTCTTGGTGGCATATTTGCACCTCTAGGATATAAACTATCATTTCATGCTACAAAGAATGAGTGTCTTCTTGCAACATGTAGGAAATACATACATACATATATGTATTATGTATAACTATGTAATTTTTCAAATGTACCATAAAAAACTACTTTTAATTTTTTTCTTAATTTATATTTGTAGATTAATTCTGAACTAAGATTTATTAAAGATGCATACATTTGATATTTAAATACATAAAATAAATAAACAAATAATATAAACGTACACACACAAACCAACTTTGTTTACTTTTCTTGTTGAAGCCTACTATTAGTTTGTATTTTATTTTCATGTTTATGTTTTATACACTCTCAGAGGGTCTCTCTGAGTAATTTTGCTAATTGCATATATGCTAGACAAGTTTCCTACAATTTTTATTAGCGGAAATCACTCTTGGTAGCATATTTGCACCTCTAGGATATAAACTATCATGTTCTGCTACAAACAATGAGTGTCTTTTTCATGCATGTAGGAAATACATACGTGTAGTTATACATACATACATATATAACTATGTATTTTTCAAATTTACCATAAAAAAGAACCACTTTTAATTTTTTTCTTAACTTATTATTTGTAGATTAATTCTGATCTAGCATTTATTCAAGATGTATACATTTGATATTTAAATACAAAAAATAAATGCGCAAATAAATAAACGAACACACACAAACCAACTTTGATTACTTTTCTTGTTAATAGTTGCGTTCGACTACCCAAGAGTTTTTGCTATTATTTACTGGATTTATTAAAAAAGTAAACAAGCAGTCCTACTATTAGTTTATATTTTATTTTCATGTTTATGTTTTATGCACTCTCAGAGAGTCTCTCTGAGTAATTTTGCTAATTGCATATATGTATGCTAGACAAGTTTCCTACAGTTTTTAGTATTGCATATCTGCTACTATGTGGAAATGTAAGTTTCTTATATTTTGTTCTTGTTGTGTTGCATATTGTAGCATATATCCTATACCTGCAAGAGTTGCAAGGTCTGTAATAGCAGTTTCCTACGAAGGGTGATTTCCCCTATTATTGCATATCTGCTACTGTGTAGGAAATGTAAGTTTTATATATTTTGTTCTTGTTGTGTTGCATATTGTAGCATATATTCTAGACTTGCATGACCTGCAAGGTCTGCAATCGCAGTTTCCTACGAAGAGTGATTTCCCCTAGAGTTAATTCAAAGTAAATGTTGTATTGTTTCTTTCGTAAAATCATAAAAATTTTCTAACCAATTTCTTGTTTTAAAATTTTTAAAACTTAAAATTTTGATATTGAAATGTTAAGCAAATTTTAATGATTTTACAAACTAACAATATAAATAACATTCAGTTGAATCGGCTCATAGCTTTGTAAAATGGTATAACATGCCATATGAAACATTTTATCAAAGAAAAGAAAACCAAAGTGTTATCGTATGGATATGTAATGCGTAATAAACTTTAATTGAAAATTAATGTACGGCACTTTAAAATTATACATGCATACATATACAACGGACTTTTGTATAATTATTTGTATAATTACTTATTTTTTTAATTTTTAGGCTTAATATTAAATAATTATGATTTTCTGTACCGTAAAAAATATTAAAATTTATTTTTGCTGCTAGCATTTACATACAAATGTAAGTACGTATGTATGTACATTAGGGTGGGTCAAATTGTTCGGGTGAGAAAAAAAGTGAAAGGCGTCTAGCAAAAACGAACTCTACGCAAAATTCTAAGAAAATTATCCTAAGGAAGTAAGCACTTAAAATCAAAACCTAGCTCCCGCCGAAAAATATCCAAATTCAATCTTTTTTTTTTGTAAAAACATACATATGTATATAACCAAACAATATAAGTAAAATTTTGGAGTGATGTCTCTCGCATAACTACCATTAATGCAAAAACTTGACTTATTATACATTCTGGCGACTTGAAAATGAGAAATTAACAAAATGTACTCAAGTCGCTATATTTCGCGAACCAGAATATATAGTGAGTCAAGATTTTGCATTAATGGTAGTTATGCGAGAGGCATCATTCGTACAAAGTTTTATCAAAATCAGAAAGGGTAGGCCTAAGATTTTACTTATATTGTTTGGTTATAAATGTTTTTACCCAATGAAAAACTTGAATTTTGATGTCTCTCGGCGGGAGCTAGGTTTTGATTTTAGACGCCTACTTTCTTAGGATAATTTTCTTAGAATTTTGCGTAGAGTTCGTTTTTGCTAGACGCCTGTTGACAAAAACAATTGACCCACCCTTATGTACATACTTATGTACATATGTATGTTCCGTAGGCATCAACTTTTTAAAATTGATAACTTTTTAAAATTTTTCTTTGAATGTTCAATATTTACATGCTTTAGAATTTCTTTCTTAAATAAAAAATAGTTTAATCGAAAGATTATATTAAAAACGAGCTTAAAGCCCTTATGACACTTACTTTTTTCCGTCTTTTATTAATCTAAGATTGAAAGAGTGACATGGGAATATAAAAAAGAGAAGAATATATGAAATATATGTTTTTGTTTACTACTTTTTTGTTGTTTAATTTCAATGCTGCCACTTTTTATTATGCACAAAATAGCTAATTTGGAAAATTTTGCCCTAAAATTGCTATATTTGGGTTTAAAACTAATGAATCGACAGCACTGTAACGCTTTAAGCTCGAAATGTCAATTTTGAGTTTAAAATTTTTAGATTTTTTTGACAGTTTAGACTTTTTTATCGATAACACATAACAAATTCTGAAGTTTTGGGATTTTTTTAATATAGCCGAACTCTCGCTCTTGATAAAATTTTATATTACAATATAGCTTTGTTCATTTACTTTCCTATCACTTTCCATCAACGAGAGAGTAAAAAGGAATTTTGTAAAATTACTCTCAAAAATAATAAAAAGTAAATGAACACTTTACCATCCAAAATTTTCAAGCTAAAATAGTGTTATAATATATAGGTATATATGAGTACTTAATAACTACTCCTATATGTGGAAAAATGTAATATATGTACCTATTACTATAAAAATAATGTGATTTCGGCATTTATTATTATTTCTTTTCAACAAAATTGAATAAGAAATTGAAAAAAGGGTACATATCTGAAATTTTAAACTTTTGAGGTAATGAAAACAAAAACAAATTATTTTGTAATGAAGTACAATATTTAAAAAATTTATATATGGATTACATTTTGGGACCAATTATCAATCGAAAGTTGCAGAAATATTTTTATGTTAACGTCATTTTGGCATGTTCTGTGTTTCACAAAAAAATAAAATTATGTGTATTTCTCATAGCATTGTTGTTATAAATAATTTTTTATAACAACAATGCCAAGAAAATTCACATTATTTTATTTTTTGTGAAACACAGAATATGCCAGAATAACGTATGTTTATTTGTGTATTTTCGTTAGTTTTGGCAATAGTTTTGTTTTAGCGTTTTTTTTTTGTTTTAACGTTTTTTTTTACTTTTTGACGATTTTTTAGAGATTTATTTTAGTTTTGGCGCTTTTTTGGGTTTTGGGAATTTTTTCGGTGTTTGCTGATTTTTTTAGTTTTAGCGATTTTTTGGGTTTGACACTTTCGTTTTAGCAAATTTTCGGTGTTTGGCGATTTTTTAGCTTTGACGCTTTTTTCGCTTTGGTGATTTTTTCCATTTTTGGCGAATTTTCGTTTTTGACGATATTTTTAGTTTTAGTGTTTTTTTCGTTTTGGCGACTTTTTTCGGTTTTTGGGTTTTTTTTTAAGTTTTTTTTGGCGATCTTTTTAGTTTTGGTGATTTTTTGCGTTTTAGTAATTTTTTTGCAATTTTGGTGTTTTTTCCGTTAAACGCTTTTTCATTTTGGCGATTTTTCGTTTTGACATTTTTTTAATTTTGAAATATTTAGTACATATTAGCTTTTTTTTTAATTTCAAGAAATTCCCTCTTATGGTTTCCAAGATACTGCTAATTGTCTAAATTACATAGTCAAATTTACATTAACATTAAATATATTTATGTATGAACTAATTGGATTATCTACCGCCATAGTGTAAAGTACCGAGTATCTAGATACTCATAATATTTGCAATACTAAAATTTGCTGCAACATCCTCTGGCCCTGATGTACTAGATCCTGTGTTGCTAAATTCCATTGCTTTAGACATCTTATTTTTGTGCGGTTGGTCCTAAATTAAACAAAAATTGGTTTTCTATCGTATTAATATATTTCATCGCTTTAAAAATTAACATTCACTTAGAATTTCTTAAATTTTGCAAAAATATTTTTATTTCCCAACTTCTTTTAGCAAACTTGATTTGTAAATACAAACACAAAACAGCTGTTTGAACAATTATTGAAAGTAAAAATTTTACTATCAAGAATTTTCAACAATTTTTTTGTGTCTCAATTTGTTGCTCTCTTTTGACGCTCTCTCGTTGAAAATTTTTGGAGTTAATGAACACTTTCTATCAAAAATTGTTAACAATTGTTAACAATTTTCAGTAAATGAACACAGCTTATATTTGTACTGTTTTCCAAAATCTTAACGAGACAAAAAAGCAAGTGTCATAAGCCAAACTAATTAAATAGCTATGAATTTTTGCAAATATAACTTATATTACCAAAAATCGGCGTTAAAAAGATATAACTTACAAATATTGGGATTTTTTATTAATACAAATTTTATATTTGCAATGTAAAATATGTACATATGTATACTGAAGTGCTTAAAAAACATTTTTTTGCTATAGAATAGTTAAAATTTTTGCTTCCGTATACAACTTTTTCTTTTATTTGAAGTGTATACAGCGATGCCAGAATGAAGATTTTACCTTAATTTTGAAGATTTTTTATTAAAAATAAGATTTGATGATCTTTTTCCCAAAATGAAGAGTTTTTGAGTTTAGTTGCTTAACACTTATTATTGTTACACGGCTTCTTTACATTTATTAAATAAATTTACCTATGTCAGCTAAACTATAGCTCAATAAAAGAATAAAGTACTGTAGAGAATTACCATTTACTAATTTATAAAGTATATTTATTATGTATGTATATAAAAATGTATCATGGCGTTTTTTAGTACAAAAAAATACCTTAAAAGTATAATAAAATATTTTTCAAATTTAATTGATGACACTGAGGTTCAAAATTTAGATGACAAATTCAGATAGCTCCACCACATATTAATAAATATTTTCGAGCAGATAGTGAGTTAGTATATCCAAAGCTGTTGAAATTTGCATTAAATTTAATATGTCTCCTTAATTCATCTGCAAACGTTGGACGGATAGTTTCAAAAGTAAATTTAAATAAAACGAAATATAGAAAGAGATTAACAAATGCAATCCAAATATATGAGTAATGTTATAGAGTTAATTCAAAGTAAATGTTGTATTGTTTCTTTCGTAAAATCATAAAAATTTTCTAAGCAATTTCTTGTTTTAAAATTTTTAAAACTTAAAATTTTGATATTGAAATGTAAAGCAAATTTTACTGATTTTACAAACTATCAATATCAATAACATTCAGTTGAATCGGCTCATAGCTTTGTAAAATGGCACAGCAAGAAGTCAGGAGTTTTATACTTTTCGTACTAGAAATTTTTTTTGCGCTGCAGTTTCACGAATATTTTGAAGAAAAAAACCAAACAACCGACGACAAAATTTTAAAGTTGCGTTTAATGAGTCACAAATTGTTCCCAAGTTGCATTCACTGAGTCTACAATGTAAAGATTTGACTTGTTGCAATAATCAAGGTTGCGCCCATCGAGGGTTGCAGTAACCAATGTAACTTACATACATAACTAATATATTATAAGAAATTTATTATTTAACATATTGTCATAATGTTATTTTAAAATAAATTTATTTGCTGGTGTTTAAGCGTTGTCTCTATGCATTTCATTGGTGCTTTACCAAATCGTCAGTAGACTTCAAACACACTTTTGGACAGTTACAGATTTTCAAACACCATTTCAGAATTTTGTATAAGTTTCAAAGCCTACTGTACTTTTTTTGAAAATTATTTACATATTTGTAAATTCTCAAATGGTTTTTGAAAGTCAGTACATAAGATAAGGGGTTTGTAACCGTTCAAAAGTGTGTTTGAAGTCTACTGACGATTTGGTAAAGCACCAATGAAATGCATATAGACAATGCTTAAACATCAAATAAATTACATCTAATGTGTTATCATTTTAAAATATGAAAGATACCTGTTTGAATTTAATTTTGGGTTTCGATGCTTACATATTATATATTTATATATTTATATATATTTATATATATATATATATATATATATATATATATATATATATATATATATATATATATATATATATATATATATATATATATATATATATATATATATATATATATATATATATATATATATATATATATATATATATATATATATATATATATATATATATATATATATATATATATATATATATATATATATATATATATATATATATATATATATATATATATATATATATATATATATATATATATATATATATATATATATATATATATATATATATATATATATATATATATATATATATATATATATATATATATATATATATATCATATATATATATTATATATATATATATATATATATATATATATATATATATATATATATATATATATATATATATACTGGCGAGCAAAAGCGAGTGCATGTTTAGAATAGTTTTACTAAAAGTGATATATAATGGTAAATAATAAAAGAAACTTTAAGAACTTTCAGCAATTACTCTCAATTATATAATAAAAATTAAATATGGATAGCCAATATTATGATAAAAGAAGAAAAACAAATAATTAAATAAAAACTTATGGCAACACCATCCACTCAGTTTTGCACGTTTCGTATGATATGAGTATATGTAGATTTTACTTCTCTGTGCAAGTTAAAATTTACTGTTATATTTATGCTGCAGGAATTTTTCGTCTTCTTTTAGATGTTAGTATTCTATTACGCAGTTGGTTTTTATTTTATATCAGTAATTGGAGCCTTATAAATGAATATAGCACAAAAATGAGGAAAATCAAAATAGACATCGAAAATAGTATAGTAGCTTTGACTGAAAGTGGACATTCATCGAGAGTAATTAGTGATAAATTAAAAGTAAGCCAACGCACAGTGATTGCAGTCAGAAAACGTAGAAATGTAACTTCTATGCCGAATAGTGGAGGCCGCCCCAGGCTGTTAAAAGATTCAGACGCGCGACTAATGGTGCGAGAGATGAAAAAAATGCTTTGATAACACCCAAACAAGCTGCTAGTGTATTAAATAAACACGTGAGTGAATGGACTGCTCGAAGAGCGCTTCATAAAATCGGTTTAGTGGCAGCAGTCAAAAAGAAAAAGCCAGCTCTATCCGATAAAAATATAAAAGCGCGTCTGGAATTCTGCAAAAAGCATGAGCATTGGACCATAGACGATTGGAAACGGGTTATATGGTCCGATGAAACAAAAATTAACCGCTTCTAATCTGATGGTAAGGAATATTTCTGGGGCAGACCTAATGAAGCTATTCAAAAACATCACGTGAAACAAACGGTTAAGCATGGCGGAGGCAGTTTAATGGTTTGGGGCTGCTTCACCTGGTGGCATTTAGGACGTCTGGTAAGAATTTATGGTACAATGAAGAAATAGGACTACCTTCAAATTCTACAAACACATTTACCTGATTTTGTGGACCACAACACTTATCCCGAGGATGAAATTATTTTTTAACAGGACGGAGACCCTAAGCACACGGCAAAAGTTGTTCAAAATTGGTTGTCTGCGCAAAAATTTGAGGTGTTGAAATGGCCAACGCAAAGTCCAGACCTAAACCCTATTGAAAATTTGTGGTCTATATTAAAGAGGAGATTAGGACAACACAATCGAGCTCCTACGAACATAGAGGAACTTTGGAGCCGTGTAAAGACATAATGGGAAAATATTCCAAGTGAATTTAAGGAGAACTTGGTGGAAAGTATGCCCAAGCGTATGAAAATGGTCATAAAAAATAAGGGATTATGGATACCATACTAATATGAATACCCTACAGTAGCCCCATGGAAGCGTGAAAACTGAGTTAATTGAGTTACCTTATATTTTTATATTGAACATTTTTGTTTTTGTTCTGTTATCATTAAATTGAATACACATATTTTTTGCTATTATAATAAAGAATAATTGCTACAAGTTTCAGAACATTTCCATATGTAGTTATCATTTTACGACACATTAATTAAAATTATGATTAACATGGATTCGCTTTTGCTCGCCAGTGTATATATATATATATATATATATATATATATATATATATATATATATATATTATAATATATATATATATATATATATATATATATATATATATATATATATATATATATATATATATATATATATATATATATATATATATATATATATATATATATATATATATATATATATATATATATATATATATATATATATATATATATATATATATATATATATATATATATATATATATATATATATATATATATATATATATATATATATATATTATAGAAACTTTATAATTAGCAATCATGAATTATATTTATATTATGCATACAAATTTTTTGAAGATTTTTTTTCTAAAATGAAGATTTTTTTTTCGATGTATGAAGATTTTTCCCCGAAAATTTCTGGCACCACTGAGTGTACAAGTGTTTATTTCGCATTAGAAAGTGATGTTTTTGTTTCTGTAAAATACTAAAATTTTCTAGGAGTGTTCAAAACAGTTTTTGTGGCTTTAAAGGCTTATGGAGTCTACTCTTTAATTTGTATATAGTTTGTCAGGTTTTATTTCATATTGATTCTACAAGAGATTGAATTATTTCAATCAGAAAAGTGTACAAGTTTTTTTTTGTTCACTGTAGATTTATTAAAAAATTGGGGAAAAAATTTTACTTTTGAGTTACATATATACATAAAGCTAGCGTACATACTTTCAATTTCACAGAAAAGATTTCAAATGACATAAAGTCGAATTTATTTAATTTTTGGTTGTCAAGTTTTTTAATGTCTGTAAGTCTGAATTTCATTTCTGCTTTACCATATCATCAATAGACTTCAACCATACTTTTGAAAAGTTTCAAACCTCTTATACTATGCACAAATTTCCAAAACCGATTGAGAATTTACGAATGATTTTTGAAAATTGTAATGGAATAAGCGTAGTACTTAATATAAATTGTTTGTTGTGTTTTGTATAAGCTGCTATGCCAACTGCGCTTATTCTATGGTAGTTCTCAAAAATCGTTTGTAACTTCTCACATGATTGTTGAAAGTTTGTGCATAAGATAAAATATTTAAATCATTTCAAAAGTATGGTTGAAGTCTACTAATAATTTGGTAAAGCACCCATGAAATGCAGATATATAAATATGCTTAACCCTCAACAAATTAAACTTTTTTAAATAAAATTGTGTGAATATCTCAAATAATAATTTTAATAATTTTTTTAATTTTGTTTAAATTTAAGGCCAGATTCTGTAAATAAAAAACTTTTTTCGTTTTAAAAGTTGGACGGTTTTTTTATTAAAAATTTTAGTTACTTTTCATACGAATCTGAAACGTTTAGAAACGAAAGTTTTACAAAATCTGGCTATTAATTTTTTATTTTTTATATATACTATATTGAAAAATTTTAAGTACATACCGATGGTTTTGCGTAAAAGGCCAATCGCTCATTTAATAGAAATATTTGAATAGTATAAATTGTAATACAATACCTTTTATTATTCCGAATATTTATTGTACCTAGTACATATGTATGTATGTACATTAGAGTGTGTCAAACATAGATAGAGTGTATCGTTAAACTATGGGGAAATTTTTTTTAGTCATGTTTTAACAGTAATATTATATTGGTTTGCGTCTAAACAAATAAGAATTGGCTATAAAAAGTAAATCAAGTCAACAAATTAACTTTGAATCACATGCGGGAGTTAATGTAGGTAATGACTTAGTTTTACTTTTTACAAACCAATTTTTATTTTTTTTTCGACCTAAAACAATAGGTATATTATTACTGCTAAAACATGTTTAGATAACTTTAAAATTTTCCCATACATTACTGACTTACTCTATCTTAGAGGGCGATGCGCGCCATCTTAAACTAAAAATAAAAGAATATTATTTTGCAGGTTTTTAAATGATCTAATAAAACAACATAATTAATTGCACTATTTCAAAAGGTTTTCTGAAAAAAACTTTTGATCCCCCTAATATACTTATGTACATACATACATATGTATGTATGTATTTCATTCATACATTATTTTTCAGAAATAAAACTTTTTTATTCGTAATAATAAGTACATAATATGTATACTAATACGAACTAAAAATTATGCAACCGTACATACATAAACTCATCAACTATGTATGTCTGTATGTTCTATAATAAAAATAATGGTTAAAAATACAGACTTTTAAACAAAAATATGTACTATGTATGTGAGTATAATATTCTTAATAAAATATTTTTTCACTAATATATACATACGATCTTTTATTTTTTACTATGTTAAGCGATCATAAGAAAAAAAAAAACAAATTACAGCGAGTTAGATCAGTACTGAATTGTAGTCGGAAATCATGTCCTCAAGTATTCTATTTATTTTTGTTTTCATAGGATATGCTGTCTTCCACTCACTCCTTGCATGGCTTGTTTTCTTGTTGTCGGCTTTTGTTGTTGGCACACACTCATTCATTTTGAAAAGGCAAACACAACGACATGAAGTAACTGCTTGGTTGTGATATGATTTTTTGATATGATTTGTGATATGATTTTTTGTGTTTTATCAATTTTTTGCATTTGTTGCAACGCTTTAGTACACACGCTGTTGTTATATGTAGTATGTTTCCACTGGCATGATTTCGCGAGTCATGTTGATTTATACATGATTTATAATACATTTTGCATACGGATAATCACCCAAAAGTGGTTGATTTATTTTAAATTATGTCGAAAATATTATTCTCCGATCTATACTTATGTATGAAATCCTGTGTTGCTTTTAAAACTACAAACACCATCCCAGGGTCATCCATTAATAGTGATTGACAATTTGGAAAAAATTACATTAAGAAATATTTAATTAAATCTAAATGTCTTACTATATAAGAAAAAAAATTAATTACAGCTGCCGCGCACACCTTACAAAGTGCATCATCACTCACAAGCTCGGTGGGAGCAATTCGAAGTAATTTACGTAAATCTAATTGATTTAAAGTCGGTGGAAAAATGGTATTATATGACCTCAAAATAATTTAAATAAAAAAATAAGTTAATAAAACTAAAACCTGACTACCTAAAGGTCGTCCTTTGAAAAGTACAAAACAATAAATTACACTAGTTCACAAAAAATGCACCTCAAAAATGGGATGTTTTTTAAGCTAAATTGGGGCTGCTGAACACGAATATGGCATAAATTTATTTTTCTTAAGCACCGTTTTTGAGATATTCGCGAAAAACAATTTGTGTGTAAAGATATTTCCAAAAATCTTGAGCACTATTTACTTGAACTGAGCAAATTTGGCATTGTTGCATAGATATGTTTTCCTCTTTCAGTTCATGTTTATACTGTGTTGATCAGATAAAAATTCACGGAATTACAAGCCTTTATATTGAAAAGAATTTTATTTTTTGTGTTTTTTCAAAATTCACTGTTTTGAAATGTTCCATTAAAGCAAAAAAAAATTTTTAATTTTTGTTTTAAATAAAATTTTGCTCCCAACGAGCAAAAATTAAAATTGTTAACATCGGGCAAAAACTTTGAAAGTTGCAATAGATTTTGTGAAAACATCCGAATTTGAATTTTAATAAAAAAAATTTTGTATGGTGTATGAGTATAAGAAAACTGCCAGTGGTGCAGAATTAAAAATTTTGGAAATATATCAACCATTTCTATTTCTTTTATATGGAGATATCAGAGGAGTGTTCTTATTTAATTTAGGAAGATGAGCTTCCCATATTTCTCAAGTTCAGAGGTATGAAATGCAAAGTAGTGCACTTCGGTCATGTACAATTTTTCTACGCTTGTTATTTCTCTGTTTCTCACTCGATTCCAAAAATTTTTTGTGTCCTTATATACCTTGTAAAGTTCTAAAAAACTCTTTGATTCAACAAATATCTTGTATAGTTAGTGAGGTATGCTCATTTTAATATTAAAATTTCTTCAAATTCTTGGTCCAGTATTTTTAAGATATCGGATCCAAATAACAATTGATTGTCACAATTGTTTCTTTGCTAGTTACATAACAAAATTTCGAATAGTTAAAAATAGTGGACGGAAGTATTCTTTCAGAGTTGGAAAATATACAATCTTTAATTTAAAATTGTAAACTTTTGAATTTATGACAATTTTTGCCCAAAAAAAGCACTATAATTGTTTTCTCTGTAAACATTTTTTTTAAGGATCAAATAATTATTATATACATGTTAACAAATGTATCTTCACAAACATGATTTTAGAAAAACAACTTAATCGAATTTACAATTTTTGAAATGCACCTATTTTTTTAGATTTATTGGAACTTTCTTAGGAATTCTAATGATTGTCAGAAACTAATCATAGTTTTCATATAAATTCCTGTATAACTGCAAAATTTCATTGGAAAATATCAATAATGGACGATTTTATAGCATTAAGAAAAAATTTAATGTGCACAAAACACCACATAGCATAATTTTTCCACTTGTATTAAATTATAAAAATCTGAATACAGTGTTGAAAAGTACACATAATTTTGGTAACTTTGATATGCGATATGTCGATCTTTCTTTTTCAAACGAGTAAAAGTAATGGAATGGAAACAAAAACTCGTACTGACCTGAGGACAAACAAATGAAAATTAAAATGTTAATGTGTTCACCAAATATGTTGTAACTTTCTCATATTTTGTCCGATGTAACTAATTTTACACTTGCTATATTTGGAACAAAATTTTCTTTAAGATGTGGGTCTAAAATAAATTTAAATAAATTTATATTGCCTTACTGGAGCGACTTAAAATCGTAAATTTAAAAAAACGTGGAAAAAATAAAGGTTTTTCATATCTAAAGACCTGTATCTCATTGAATTTTGCTCCGATCAGCACGTTTTGAATATGGACTGAAAGAGGAAAAACATATCTATGCAACAATGCCAAATTTACTCAATTCATGTAAACAGTACTCAAGATTTTGGGAAATAGCTTTATAAACTGTAAATTACCTTAGAAAACATTTCATTTTTGAGGTGATCGCAAAAAGTTGAAATTTTGTGAACTAGTGTTATCTGTGGTGGTATGCCTCTTCGTCCTAAGTGCGATTTACTATAAAATGTATTGTAGTGTAAACAATACTTAGGACTATGAGGCATAAAACTACGGATACTTCCTTGTTTTGTACTTTTCAAGCGCAAAATAGTCGGGTTTTATTTTTTTAAACTTATTTTTTATAGCATTTGTTTTCAACAAGAATTTTACTACCAACTGCTATCCCAAAATTTGGAAACTTACTAAGATTATTCCTATTCTTAAATCTACTTCTGATTACAGCTCGATAGCAATTTTGCCAAGACAATACCCAAAAAAATCTAGTCGTCATCGACAACAATTTACTATTACTAGTCACTTACTATTCTCTAAGGCTTAGAAAATGGAAATAAGCTGTTAATAGTAGTAAATTTTTGTTGACAGCGAGTAGACAAGTGCCAATTTTTTTGGTATTGTCTTGACGTGACGTCGAAAAATTGTTACGGAATAAGGGGAATTGTGTCTTAAGCTTAAACATATCTTTGGATTTGCATCAACTGTCATTGGTCTGATATATTCACATCTAATCGATAGACATCAACATGTTGAAACACTTACCTCAAACTTATGTTTTTTGCCATTAAGTCGAGTTTGTCCAAGAAAAGGAGTTGGGTCGTGTTTACGAGTGGGCCACCGCTAATGGCAATTAATCCGACTATGTCCAAGTGTTTTGTTATTAAAAAGAGGTTATCAAAACTTGATTGCAATCATAATTTAACTTTAAACAACCAGTCCATAGATATTGTTAACTCTGCCAAAAATCTTTGTATTTACTTTAAGAACGGCCTCAATTGGTCTAACCACGTTAATTTTGTATGCGGTCGAACATTTTTTAATGTTAAGAAATCTATGGCAAACCCAGTATTGTACTCTAATTAAAATTAGAATACAGCTTGCCAAATCTTATTTAATAAGTTATTGTATGGCTGGGAACTTTGTGCTAGCTGTGATAGTGAAAGCAAAAGAAAACTTGATATGGCGTTTAATAACATTATTCGGTACGTTTATGATCTAAAAAGATATGACCATGTTTCCCCTACATAACCTTGCTTTACAGCATTAGACTTGATGATTACTTAAGAGTGCTTATTTTACTGTTCATACTAGACTTGAGCTGTTCATGAACGAACTTGTTCAGTTGCATAATTCAGCGGTATGAACGAGGTGAACTTGTTCAGTCTTTTTGTTCTTTTTTTGCTCATTTTATTATTTCTATTTGATTAGACAAAAACTAAATTTATTTCTAACACTATCAATATCTGCTAAATAAAGTAATTTGTTTTCATATATGCATTTGCTATTTACGTTTCATTAATCAGAAATTTTTAAGCCGTTATGTACAAACAAATCTCCCACTATGTTTCAACAGCTGTTTAATCATTCAATAAGCAAAAGAAGCGAACAACTGAACGAGAAGAACGAACTTCTTCACATTTTTCTTGTGAACAAAAATGACTAGTCACTAAAGCTGTGTTCTCACTATGCGTATTTGCCATATGAAATGTGAAATTTTCACATGGTAAATTTGTACATATAGTCTGAACCACTTCAAACAATACCCTGTGTTATTTCTCTGTGTACAGTACACATGATTTAGAACGAGTTCTATTTTCAAGTGACAAAGCATCTGACATCAGCTGGTTTTTAATAAAGCAATTGTTTGCGGACGGGAAAATGAAATAAAATAATTATTAAATTAATAAAGTATTAAATTTAATAAAATAGGTATAAAATTAAATAAAAGAAGTATATATAACAATAAAATAGTTATAACCACTCGGCTGTTTTATGATTGTTTTGCTTTATAGGTTATGTCAAATGTACGTAACATACCAACAGGTAAACACAAAAATTATAAACCTTATGTAAACCGCAAATTTTGACATACACATGAAATTACATGTGTACAAAAAAGGGACGTTCCATAAGGCTAATACACATAGTGAGAACACAGCTTAAAAGATGGAGTATGCCCAACTCTAGTTCATACACAAAATTATATATATATATACCAGTCAGCCAAGACATCCCCATGGTCGTTTAAACTTTTCAACACTTGATAAATGTAAAATAATTCTAGCGTTTAGTCAGCGAACACTGATCTCTAAATACCATTTGCTTATTCATTCATTTTAAATTTCCCACACGAAATTCGAGCATTAAACTAACATTAACTTTAATAAATTTTTATGACTATAGGAGTAAAACTAAAACTATTTAAATTAATCTAACACAACTTTTTATTGCAATATAGGACCCAAGGCCAAGTTCCTATCCAAAAATTTCGGCCGTAAAAAGTACTGAGATCAAAATAAGGACCAAGTTCTTGATAGGTACAATACCATCTCATTTCTAAGCAACCTGTAATAATTATGTATTAATTATCCTATACTATAATAATTACGTATTAATTACCTCCAATAATTATGTATTAATTATCCTATCTCTTCGCAACAATGCGGAAGCCAAGCACACTGGGTGGGGCTAGTATACTATAAAAAAAATTACATTTTTTTGTAAGACTGTCCATTATGTGCTAAAAACGAAGAATGAAAATACTGTTTATACTCTTTTCATACAACATGGCGTGTCCGTAATTCATGCTGCTTAATTTCCACATTAAGAAACTATAAATTTTTCCAAAATCAAGAATAAACTTATAACGGTTTTAGAATATTTGCATTGCTTCTCTTATTTCACACATCAAATTTTTTAAAGATATTAGAAATTATAATTTTTTTTTTAAATTGTTGTTTGCTTGAATATTGAGCGCTACGCTTTTTAGTACGCTTTTTTTTAGTACTCAGTTTAATTATTAAAATTGCATTAACAACATACACTCAAATAACAGCGTACGTTCGTCCTTTTAAATATTTAAAAGTTTTGTGAACTTTGTTATATAGTATTATATTGCAAAATGTCAATCATCGTTTGTATAAAAAAATGTATTGAGTGTTATCCATATTTTTTAAATTTCATTGAAATTTTTTAGTGAAATCTAACACCGCGTCTTCACGAGACATTAACTTTGAGATAGCATGAGAAAAAACGTCGGCAGAATACTAAACACAAAATGTAGAATTTTCTCTTAATGTCATACTAGGGGAATACATAATTTTACTTTTTCGATACTATTTCATTTCATGCAAATGATCATCGAATTAACATGTACTTCTTTTGCATTATTAGATATTTTATTTTTAACTTTTCACACAAATTTTAGTTTATAAATCAATTTAACACATTTATTTATTTTTTTAACACATAAATTTTATCAAAAACATCACGTTTCATTTATTTTAATAAACACTCACACATGCACATCAATTAATTTTCTTGTCACAGTTTATCTCATAAGATCGTTGTTATAAGATTTTTTATAACAACGCTCTCATAAAAATTCTTACAACATTAAGACAACACTAATTTCAAGTCTACACGTAACATAATTCCCTCTGCGACTGAATTTGACAATCTCATGTTACGTGTAGACCTCAAGTAAGGAGCTTACGTTAAAGTACATCGAAGACTTTAAATCTGAATTGTACTGAATTCAAAATATAGTGTGTGTGATCTGAAAAAATATTGAGTTCGTATAAAAATGTATTGAGCGTTACGTAAAAACATATTTAAATATAATTTATCTATAAATTTTAGGATGTTAAAAAAAATTTAACAGTAGCTGAACAGTAGAAACAATATAATGAAAGGTCGTATTTTGGTACGAATAATTATATGATATAAAGATAACTTTTAGCAATGTTGTTCGATTTTATTAAAATTAGTCTTATTTGATAGAAGAGAAGAATGATTTTCATTCGTTTATAAATCTTGTTAAGGAATTATTTTTGGTTTTGTAGAGTAGATGTATAATGCTTTCAAAATCTATACGCATTTTTTGTGGTGTATTTCTTCACAAAAATCATTTCCAGAACAACCACGAAAGCAAATGTAACGATCAATACACAAGAATGTTAAAAAATCCAATACATGTTTTAATTTCAGGATCCATTGAATGAGGCGGAAACTATAATATTTTTATTAGTTTCATTGGTAAACAAAAATAAACAAAAACATAAAATATACGTTTAGAATGAGAATCACGCATATACATAGTCTTTTGCAGTTATTTGTGCATTGAATCTGCCGATTCATATACATTTTTGATCTACCTTGGTTAATAAAATTCTTATATATAATATACATACCCTATTACAACTATAAAGAAATCCAAAAAGTTCCAGCCGTTTCTTAAATATGATCCAGCGTGTAAAACAAATCCGTAAGCTATAATTTTCATAACACATTCTGACGTAAAAATAACTAAAAATATGTATTCAACTTTTTCCTAAAAGAAAAAAAAAGAAAGAAAATAGTTACGTATGTACATAAACATATAATTATGTATGTATGTATGTATAAATAATTGTTATATGTTAATAGAAAATAGACTTGTGTCGAACTTGCTGAATTAAACTATGTATATCGTTTTACCATTTTTCCATTTTGGCGATTAGTTCTTCGTTTTAAAAATGTTTGTTTCAGTGATTTTTTTTTTTGTTAAAGCGTTTTTTTCAGCACTTTTTTCGTTTAAGCGACTTATTTTTGCGTTTTTGTACGATTTTTGCAATTTTTTTTTCCTGTTTTTACCATTTTTTTCATATGTGACCTTCTTCCTTTTGTGAATTTTTTTTTCGTTTTACCGATGTAACCAGTTTTAGCGACTTTTTTACATCTAGTGATTTTTTTGATTTGGTGTTTTATCGATTTTTTATTTTAGGCGACCAACTTTTTTTGTTTTAGAGATTTTCTTTTCGTTTAATCGAATTTCATACGTTTCGGCGATTTAGTTATTTATTTTTGTTAAACTGTTTTTCGTTCGAGTGAGTTTTTTATTTAATGGATTTATTTTTCGTTTCAAAGACATATTTTCATTTATGCTGAACCATAAAAGTACACTAATGCAGGGAAAAGCTCATTGTTTCAACGAATTCTTCATTATTTTGACCTAATGTACTAGTACGTTCAATCAATGAACTGATTCATTAATTTTGTTAAAGCATAAGAGTAAAGAATATCCGCACAAAACATAAATGTGAAAATAATGCCAAGTTCCTATCCAAAAATTTCGGCCTTACAAAGTACTGAGATCAAAATAAGGACCAAGTTCTTGATAGGCACAATACCATCTCATTTCTAGGCAACCTTTCAGCTTGGCAAAATTTTTCCTATAATTCTTTCTCATATTAGAAAGGCAAAAAAATATTGCCAGGCTAAAAGGTTGCCTAGAAATGAGATGGTATTGTACCTATTTCAACTATGAAGTTACCTCTAAAGGGAGACCTTATGTTTCAAGTTTCATTATATTTATTTATTATATCTTCAATAAAATTGAACTAACAATAAGTAATCAAATCTTAACTCTAAAATTTTAATTTTTAAGTCCAGCCAGTGCCAGAAAAAAATATTTGTTTCAGCGGTTGGTTGTTTAGTTGTTTACGTCTCTCGTGTTCGGCTGAGAGCAAGAGTGTCCCTCCTTCTCAGCCGAGTGTGGCCCCTAAAGTTAATGATGTTTCGGGCTAGGGGATTTGGGTTCAACTCAAGTCTTTTTATGTAGCTTGTCACGTATTTAGAAAACACTGTCTTAACCGGCGGCACATCTAGGTATTTATTAATTCGCTTGTTTCTGACATACCATGGGGCTGTTGTAATCGTACGGAGTATTTTATTTTGTTGCCTTTGAATTTTTTCTACGTTTGATGCCGAGGCAGTGCCCCATAACTGGATTCCGTAGGACCATATTGGTTTTAGAATAGAGTTGTATAGAAGAAGTTTACAATCTAGGCTTAGAGTAGAGTTCCTTCCAATGAGCCAATTCATTTGAGCTGCTTTTAATTTCATTTGGGTCACCTTTGCATTTATCCATGTTAGACGACGATCAAGATGAACACCGAGATATTTTACTTCAGTGTGTTGAGGTATAGTTTGGTTATTTATTTGTATAGGTGGGCAGGTTTCTTTGCACAATGTAAAAGTAATGTGTAGACATTTTTGTTCGTTAATTTTTATCCGCCATTGTTTTAGCCATTGTTCCAACTGGGGTATATAATCTAGCAAATTGCGGGTGGCTTCTTGATGGCTTTTATGAACACTTAGAAAAGCTGTATCATCAGCGAATGTTGATATGTGTATGTTACTGCTTACTGGCAAGTCAGAGGCATATATCAGATATAATACAGGACCGAGGATGCTGCCTTGAGGAACTCCGGCTTCAATGGGTTGCGGTAGGCTTTGAAAATTACCTTCTTTAACAACAAATTTTCGCTCAGTTAAGTAGCTTTCTAAAACTTTAAGGATGTTTACGGGTAGGTTATGCTTTAGTTTATGTATTAAACATTCGTGCCATACTTTATCAAATGCCTGAGAAACATCGATGAAGAGCGCAGAACAATATTTCTTTTCTTCGAAGGTTTTTCTAACCACGTTCACGAGTCTATGTGTGTGTTCAATCGTACTATGTTGTCTCCTAAAACCGAATTGGTGGTCTGGAATGCATCCAGTACGATACAGTATGGGTGTTAGCTTACTCATAAGTAGCTTTTCAAATAGTTTTGACATGTTAGACATCAGGCTTATAGGCCTATAGGACTCCACCTTCGTATGGTCTTTGCCTGGTTTAGGTATCATGGTAATCAGCGAAACCTTCCATTCTGCGGGATAGCATTTGAGGCGCAAAATACTGTTAAAAATAAATAGAATTGTCCGTTTTGCAGTATAGGGTAGCTCTAAGAGCATTTTATTGCTTATTTAATCAGCGCCTGGAGCTTTTTTCGAGTTTAAGCCCGCAATATAGTGTTCAATCTCACGAATGCTGAACCTCAAAGTAACATCTGGTATAGCGAGGACTGGTGGCAGCTCAACTATAGTATCGGACGTATTTGGAGTAAATACTTTCTGCAAGTGGTTTACAAACAGAGTATCTTTTTCAGCGTCAGTTCTTGCCCAGTCTCCATTCGAAGCTCGCAATGGAGTCTTATATATCACTGGTCTTTTGAGGCCTTGGGCTGCTCTCCATAGCGAATAGTCAGTTTGAGGTGTTACGTCGAGCCCATTCAGAAAGTTTTAAAGAGAAGCGGTTTTTTGATATTCTAGTAGAGTTTTCAGCTGTTTAGTACATTCCTGCAGCCTAGATTTTAGCTGAGGGGATCTGTAGCGTTGCCATTCTCTAAGAACTCTTCTTTTTTCGGATAAAAGCCGTTCTACATCTGCTGAAAAAATTTTATTATATCTCACCTGAAGATTTGTAGTAGTAGCATTTAGAGCAGCTTGCTTAAGGTTTGCCTCAAACATTCTAATAGAGTCATTTATGTCAGCAGGCGTTTTTAATGGAATATTTTCTGGGCAATGAGCACTCAAATATTTTTTGTATTTCAACCAATTTATACGTGTGGTCGTCATCGTTAAATCACAAGTGGGTGAATATGTTGTATGTGAATATATAGTGACAATAGTTGGTGAGTGATTTGAAGACATATCTAAAGACGCTTCAACTTGGATCATTTCGCTGGGCACACCCTTTACCACTCCAAAATCAATAACATCAGGTATTTTTTGGCGATCTGTTGGCCAGTAAGTTGGCTGCCCACTTGATATAACATTTAACCGTATTTTTGAAATTGTGTCAAACAAAACGCGACCCTTTGGCGTGATGAGGCGAGATTCCCAGAACGTGTGGTTAGCGTTGTAGTCACCGGCGCACAGTGGCTGAAAATCGTTTTTCATTGGCCAAAAGTCAAATTTTTTTTGTCGCCGATTATAGTTAATATATCCAGATTAAGGTAGCCAAAAAATTAGGCTAAACTATTGATAATTGTGGGCGTGGCATGCTTTCAAACTCAACTGTTTGTTTTAATTTCAGGAAAAGGTGTTTTTCTTTTGTTTTTTATCAAAAATAAATGTTTACTACTCGCAAGCTATCATCGATAATGGCCTGCGGTCTTTTTTATAATGTTGGTAGGATTATAGTCTTTAGTTGTTGTTAGTGGTCACAGGTCTAACGTTTAATATTAAGGGCGTTATGAAATATTTATGAAACTACTATATATTTCTCAAATTTAAATTTTAGTGGAATAGAACTTCTAGGGAACAAAAGGGAACAAGAAACGTATACCACCAGGAGAAAGGTGAAAGTGTCCTCTTTAACGCTATATATACTTTTGCACCCGTGACGAGCAGTGGGTAGAACACTTTTTTCATTTTAATGAAATTACTCTAAAAAAAATTCAAATTAATTTAAACAGCCCTATAAGTACTCGTATACAATGGTGTATTAAATTTTCACTTTTTTGCCTAAAAGTTTATGTTTTTTTTACTTTAGACTACGTAAAACTAAAAAAATTAAATATAATACCTGCGAAAGGGTTTAATGGCTTTGTTTTGATCAGCAAAAAATAAGTCATAAAATTATCACAATAGGTTCTACAGTAAACATATGATCTCTTTCTAAATTTACCTGTTATCAAATGTTAGGGTCAACCAAAGTCATAAACAATTTTATAACGAGATACTAATCAGTTTTACCTGATATTAAGGTCTGGATAACATGTGCAGTTTTGTTCAATTTAAGCACTACCTGCTATGAAATTAAAGATCAATGTGTGAATAACATGTATCTAAAAATGTATAAAACTACGGATTCGATAAGGGATTACTCAGTAATAAGTTAATTCTTTAAGTGTACGGATAAAACATAACAGACACAAATAAAAATATTCAGAAAAATATGGAGAGCTTCAGTTATAAAGAACTGGCCGAAGAGTATTTTAGAAACAAAACCAGTAAGATGTTCTTAGCTACGTTAAAATTAAACTTAAATTCGTATAGCACCGAAATGCAAGAGCAATTATCTAATTTCGTCAAAGCACTAAAAAACGCTACAAAGAAGTTAGGTACAGTAAACAAAACTTTTATATAAAAAGTGCAAACTGGTTAGAAGGCCAACTTACTGTCGCTGCAGAAACAGCAAAACAAGAAAAGGCTGGAAGACCACGCAAATCATTAATGGGCAACTGCAGCGATAGATCTAAGAGGCGGAAACTTAAAGATATTAACGATGCAATTGGTTGTACAAATATAAAAGAATCTTTCCTACATCAATTACGATCACAGAACCAATTAACAAAAGTGGATATCATTGAAAAACTTTTTAAAGCTAGTCCAGTTCTTAAAAGTATACCAACTCCGAGTGATGCAATACAGTACACAAATGAGGAGGCATTAGCATTATTTCTGGATTTGAAATTAACAAAACAGCAATATATTAAGCTCAGACTGCGTGCGATTGAAAAAGGCTCAAATATGTATCCAGCATATCATCACATAACCGCTGCTAAAATGGACTGTTTGCCATCAAAGGACACTATTACAATCACACCAATTTCGGCAGAGGTACAACTACAATCTCTACTTGATCACACAGCCGAACGCTTGCTACAAGCAATAACAGGAAATGAGTTAAAGAAATATGGAAACACAAAGTTAATTCTTTTTTGTAAATGGGGATGTGATGGTTCTTCGGGACAGAAACAATACAAACAAGCTGTATGTGAAAATATATCGGACTCAGATATGTTCATGGTATCATTTGTACCATTGCGATTGAAAAAGATTTTGGAAGATTCAGAGCCTTCGACTAGTACAACGCAAACAATGGATATTTGGAAAAATGAGACACCATCTTGTACGAAATACTGCAGGCCAATCAAATTTGAATTCAAAAAAGAAACTCATGATGCCATTAACAAATAAGTTAGTGATATCAAGACCCAAATTGCAACACTACAGCCATTACAATTACAGTTAGATGGGCAGCAAATTGAAGTAAGCTACCAATTAGTGCTGACAATGATAGATGGAAAAGTAGGTCAGGCTTTGACTAGCACGAAGGCTGCATCCAGCTGCATTATATGCCAAGCAACATCAACCCAATTAAACCAAGTCCCGACAAAATCATTAGATAATACCGATGCATATGAATTTGGATTATCACCACTACATGCAAGAATACGACTTATGGAACACATACTAAAAATCAGTTATGATTTAGATTTCGGGTCTTCAGGATCAATAAGAAACAACGAAACCAACAAAGAGTTAAGAAGTTCAAAAAAGAAACATGCTCAAGATGAATATCGCAAATTAGGATTGATTATAGATCAGCCAAAACAAGGGTCAGGCAATACAAATGATGGCAATACCGCAAGAACATTCTTTTCAGATCCAGAAACAGCATCTGAAATAACAGGAGTGGATTTAAACCTTATTTTCAGATTTAAAATAATCCTAGAAGTACTTGCGTGCAATGAAGAAATTGACACTAGAAAATTTGGAGATTATGCTAAGGAAACTGCAAAAATATATACAACCAACTACCCATGGAGAAATATGTCTGCAACAGTTCACAAAATCCTTTATCATGGAGAAGATGTCATTAAATATCATTTGGTGCCACTTGGAGATCTATCAGAGGAGGCTCAGGAAAAAAGGAACAAGGATTACAGATTTTATAGAGAGCACAATACTAGAAAAATTTCAAGGAATTCAACAAATGAAGATCTATTTAATATATTATTGGCAACGTCAGATCCGTTCATCTCCAGTATTCGAAATCAATGGAAAGTGGAACATCGGGATTTAGATGAAGAAGCCAAAAAACTACTAAAGAACAGAAATAGCACAGAACAAAATATGGAATATTTGCAATCAATATTTGAGTCAAATGAATAATAATTATAATTGCCTTTCATTGTTATTTAAGTACGAAAAATATAGTATTAGTAAAAAATTATCATAAACAGAACCTACCATTGTTACAAATGCTATTAAAATTTATTGCAGCTTTTATTTTTAATATGTTTTTTAAAATGATCAAATTTGACAGCAAAAAATAATAAATTTTTCTGTAGTAATAGCAATATTTTTAGATAATATTATTAACGTTTTTTTAAGTATAATTATTCTTTGATTGTAAACAAATTTGCAAATTAGACAGCAAAAAATTTTTAATTTTTCTGTAATAATAGCAAAATCTCCAGTTGATTTTACTATTTTTTTTAGTGAAAAATTTTTTTTAGTGTAACATTAAAAAAAGTTCATTATAACAAAAAATATTTATAATTATTATTAGTTTCCATATATTAAATTTTTTAATAAATAAAAAATAAAAAACCCATATTTCACTCTAAAAGTTATAAAATTCAAAAGTTCAACTTTGACCTAGAATTCCTTAAAAAGTCCTCAATCAATTTTGATGTAATTAAAACTGAGTCAAGCTGAACTAAATATCTATCCATTAAAATAAAAATTACTTCAATATTTTGATCGGTTCAAAAGTTACACAATTTTGGCCAATAAAAACGATTTTCAGCCACTGTGCGGCGGCCAAAAAGCGTGGTCCTAGTGAATTAAAAAATCTACTATATTGATTTTCTGTAATAGAGTACCTGGGAGGAGAGTAAATTGATGAAATCACCAGGTTTTGATGAAAAGCTTCAATGCAGATGTTAGTTGCTTAAAGATAGTCTTCACAATGATCACTCATTAAGTAGTGTTTTAATCGCGATTTTATTAGTATACCCGAGCCACCACAAGCTCTACCTTTGGGGTCCTTTGTGTCGTAGAGAGTATATCCATTGATTTAAAAAAAAACTTCTAGCTGTCAAGTGCGTCTCAGAGATGAGCATATCATCAATTTGTTTATCCATCATGAAGTATTCTAGTTCGTTTTTATGTTGGCGGATGCCGTTTGCGTTCCAGAAACAGATTTTTAAGTTCATGGTTTGTTTAATGCAGCCTGCAATAATGTAGACTGCATTTTCAACACTTCCTGCATCATGCAGGTCATGTTGGTTGTAAAAAAATTTACGGTTTGTATTAAATTTTCTATTGAAGCCTAAAGTCGATCAAAATTGAAACCACTGTTTTCGTTGGCAAGAGGCCGTTTTTGAGCTGTGGGCTGGTTAGACTTCAAAGCATTAGCGTACGAGATCTGGCTGTTTGGTATGTTTTGCGCCATGGGCTATTTAGCCTTAAAAATGTTGGCGTATGAAGGCCGGCTGGTAGCTGGTTGGCGCAACTGGGGATAATTTGTATTGTCGAAAGTATTAGGTTGAGCATAGGTGTGATTACGTCTGTTAGACAAAGACTGCTTAACATGTGCATAGACAGGGCAGCCCCTGTAGTTTGCAGTGTGATTTTGATGGCAATTGCTACACTTTTTCATTTTGGAATCATCTTTTTGCTTATCTCAATTGGCAGTGCTGTGTAGTTCACCACAGACGACACAAACGGTGCGCAACTTGCAGTATGTTTTGGTGTGGCCATATTCTTGGCAATTTAGACATTGAATGGGCCCTGCGCGCTTGTGTGGTTCCTCTACGGTAACTCGTCGGTGCAGCAAATATCTTAACCTGTAAATGGGGTGTACTTCATTCTTTTTTAATTTCATATCACCTGGTTCCATTTCCACACGAAATAGTTGTTGGGGAACTCGCTCTCTATTTTTTAATGTTAGTAACATTTTTTACTTTAAAATTATTATTTAGTTGACCCACTTTTACCTCTTCTGGATCCACGTATGAATCGATGCCTTTTACCACTACCTGGAGGCCTTTTGCACTTTTCAATTGGTAGGTGTAAACATTTTTATTTTGTGTTTCAAACTCCGAAACTACTGAGCGGTAATGATTTTCTTTATTTACTTGAATTTTTGTTTCATTAATCGCACCGCGTTTTATCGGGATCACGTAAAACGCCTCTTCACCAATTAATTGTACTAGCCTTTTAATTAGCTCATTTGAGTTTTTCTCTCTTAAGTATATTGGGGGCGGCTTGCTTGACCTGACAATGGTGATTTCGTCTTCGTCGTTTAGTAGAAGTGAAAAGCGGTTTTCAGAGAGCGCCGCATCAGATATACCATCTTTGGCCATTTTCGCCAATGGAGCGAGGTTTTTCGATCTTGGACTTTTTTGTCTTTTTTATTATTTACCACTTTAAAATAGCGATCAATACACATTTGGATTTTTGGATTTTCTGAATCAGTTTCTAGGGGGACAGTTTCTGCCGTTTTTTCTTTTTCAGCTTGATGTTGGCTCATATTGTTGGCACTTGTGCTTTGCTGTGAAGCTGGTATCAAAAAATTTACTTTTATATTATGGTCTGTCATAGACATTGAATTTGAGCGTACCCGTGTACGCAAGTGTAAATTTTTGTTTACTGCATTATAACATTCTTCTACGATAAAGCGGAGCAAAGTTATGAGGGGGGTAAAAACAGCTCGAATGGTTTCGTGTAATAATACACACTGTGGCCGGAACTTGGCCTGGGGCACTACCGTGCGCGTAGATGTCTAATGCATCGTTTTACATTGAACTTCAATAAATATAGTCATTGCGACGACGTATGCGTACATTGAATCAACGTATTTTTGCAAAAAATTAATTAATCTAAGTCAGCGCTATGCGCTTGGTGCTCATTTGTTTTTGTAAAAGCACTTAAGCCCCGTACAGACGGTTGTAAGATCTTACAATATTGTCAGATCTGCCAATGTGCTGACGATGTACTGACAATAAAAAATTGTCAGCACAAGGTATATTGTTAGTTCACACGGCTGTATCAAAGTTGTTAGAAAAGCTTACAATTTATTGGCAGACAGTTGTCTGACAATCAATTTATCTGACAATATTGTCAGTAAAGAAAATGACAGCTCACACGATTGTCAGATGCAAAAATTGTCAGATCTGTTGTTTGGCGCTGCCAGACGCATGTCATTTAACAGAAATCATCAATTATTTATCATCTGTGCTTCTGTTAACTTTAAAAAGTAAAAATATAAATTATTATAAAGAAACAATTATTATATTATTATATTATTATAAAGAAACAATTTTAACTATTTTAGCTGCATAATTTTTCTTATTTTTATTTTTCCCTAAAAAATATGAGTGCAGTGCTGCCAATACAAAAACGTCTCTGACAATAACGCCATTGTCAGATATAGAAACTTCGCACATATGACAATTAAAAAATGTCTGACAATTGTCTGCCAATAATCTGACAATGGTAACGCGATGTGTTCACACGATTGTGAGGTAGCAGCAGGTAGTATTAAAATCGACTGACAATGCTTTTTCTGCCAACGTTGTCAGACAAAAATTTTCAGTTCAGACGATTGTAAGAATTTTTTAGCACATTTTACTTACAATATTGTAAGAACTGACAATCGTCTGTATATAGCTTTAGATATAGGCTGTGTGTTTTAATATACACATATAGCACTCAGCACTAGCAATCAGGGTTGTCTGATTTATTTTGACCATTTTCGCCAAATTCAATGTCAAAAATCGCCAAATTGGGTTTTCCTTAGTTTTTTGCCAATAATATATAATTTTTTTTTAATTTTAAAAATATTTTTATATATAATAAAAAATAAATTTAGTCCGAATGGATAAAATTCGCCAAAAAAAAAATATTGCCAAAATTTATATTTTGTTTAATTTTTATGCAAAAATGATTAGGGAACACAAAAAATGTGCAATGTTTATTATAAACTAGCTTATAGTTTCCTTAAAGCAATAAAGCTCCGACGCACGACTGTAATACTAAAATAATGTACAGATAGATATACACCCCTTCCCGAGGTTTGGTGGGGGGAAATTCCGATATCAGATGAGCAGATATATAAGGAGAGAAAATAGAGATAATTTGCACCACCTTATAGGAGTGTTGGAGCGATCCGATTTCTTAATGTTCACGTATTTAGTGTGCAATTTCTATCCTACATACGGAATTTCCGTCACCTAAGACTATAGGAAGTACGATTTTTATTTAAAAATTTTACAAGATATTCATCCTTTTTGTCTCTAATATGCAATTTGTAGCCTATAAACCAAAATTCAGTCTGTTTTCCCTGGTTTATATGCATTTCATAGCTTATATATCAAATTTGAGTTTTCTAGGGCCTTATGAATTGCGTTAGAGTTTTGATTACATTTTAAATTTTAGGATTCATGACTTTACTCCTTATATAAAGTTAATTCTGTAATTATGTATATAAAATTTTTTTTTCGTATAATTACAGTTTTATTACATATCAAGAACAAATAGCTTACACTTCATCGTCAAGAGTAGGGTAATTAAATTGGTTCAGCCTATCTTGAGTAGGTACAGAAGAAGTGCAACAAAGCGTTAGTTACATTCATATATTTTACAACTTGTAATAACGCATCCACAAGTTCTATTTCAAAGATGAGTTTTGGATATGTTGAAAATATTCTTTCAATACATTTTGTTCGCATACATACATATATATGAATGCATAAAAATTCATACATAAAACAGATTAAATATAATGTTATTTTTCATACTGACTATAAAAGATTCACAAAAAAATTCATGACTCATCAAAAATAGCCAACAAAATCGCCAACTATTTTATAAATCGCCATGTCGCCAAATCGAAAATTAAGACGCCAAACAAGTTTTAAAATCTCCACGTTTGGCGAGAAATCGCCACATCTGCCAACCCTTCTAGTAATACGAAATACACAAACAACCTTGTCTGAATAGTTTTTTTGTCGTTCTTCACTGTATACACGCAAGTGCAAAGCAACAACAAATAAATATATCAAATATTTTATTGCTTTGTATGTATTGGTTTTTACAACAAAAAATATTGAATAAAAATTAGTTTTTCTTTAAATGTATTGGTGTTTGCTCTTACATAAGGAGCTTTTGGGCACGCCTGATCTAAGTCAATGAATAGCATTCATTGCAATTATGGCAAATAATTTTTTCTGTGTAAGCGCTTTCAAAACGCTTTTATTAAACCACACGGTAGTCCACCATGCCAAGTTCAGGCCACACAGTGTTTATATTACACGAAACAATTCGCGCTGTAGGAAAAATCTACTCAACAAGCAACAACAAAAGTAAGAGCTTGGAAAGTTTGAAAAAATAATCACATGTGGAATTTTATACTAACCAAAGTTGAATTTGACAAAAATTAATAATTACGTTGCCTCTTGCGTTCTAGTTCGTTAAAAAAATTGCTTAAATAGTTGATGTTCCTTAATGTTAGCATTCACCGTCAAAAGTGGTATAAACGAACAATGATTGCTGATGAGATAGTGTAACGGCCGTTGAAATCAGTAGCACTGATACGTTCTGCTAATCTGATGTTCTAATATTCCACTTGTAATAGTGTATACTAAAATTACTTAGCGTACTTTTGTAACACGCTGTATTAGTTGTTTGGAACATCTGCATTATTCATACAATGATAAGTTAGCAGATCATTATTATAGCTATATATGGCGGACTAAGAGCTAGAAATTTTGTTGCGTAGCAAAAATAATCGACACTATTAAGCTTAGTCTAAACGGTATGTTGAATTAACAAATGTATGCTAACACTCATATGCTTTAAAATAACAACAAATGCTCCTGTCAGCATATTCAATATGCTAAGCGTCTACACGGTATGCTGAAAGTACAAAATTTTTTGAAGTCAACATATGACAGCAAATGATATGTCAACATATTAGTTAGCATACCATTTTTGCGTCTATATGATATGTCGAATTCCGTCTGAATCGTGTAAACATTTGTTTATAAACTTCAAATAAATTTTACAATACTCTTTCTTTATTACTTATTTCTATCAACTATCGCTTTAAGTGCTTTAAGTGCAAAATTATTATTTTTAGTGCGAAATTAATTTTTAAAAATAAAATATAATCTCATAAAAGGATGTACATATCAGTAGAATTTTTCTGAAGAACGCAAAAAAATATGCGAAAAATTGCTAAAATGTGTTGAAGCAATGGCTTAAGTCAAGAATACCAACGCTGTTGAAAATAAAAATAATAATAATCATGAGGTAATAGCCCTTTTTAGACAAACCATTTTTGTGAATTTTTTGTTTCGTGCTCTCTTTTGGTTCCGGAGTTACGGGGTTCAAAACTTTTATTTTGAACTGGCCATAACTCCTACAATTCTGCACGGATAAACGATATGTATATCATTTTAAAGTGCGCTAAAATACTTTTCTACTGGTATAAAATTTATAACAGGTTTTTTGCTAGGAAAAAATCTTTCCTCAGCGAAACCACCATTCGACATACATAATGAAAATAAGTATACCATATGATCACAATTTTGTACTAGGATAGGGTATTGTATTTTTTTTGGAGTTCGGTAGCTAAACTTAATTTGTTATATCTTTGCACACGGCCAATGCCGGCTGTGCAGACTACTTGAAAAAATTATTTATTTCTAAAAACCAGCTTTTAAGGTTGCATAACTTCCGCATTTCAAAATTGGCAGGATTACACCTCTGTAATGCGATGCAAAAGGAAAACTGTTTGCATTTGTATGTTATTTACATTGCAATGCGAAAGCATTTCTTTCGTTTCAAATTACAGAGTAACCCCGCAGATTTAAATAATGCATCAAATGAAAGCGTAGAAGCAAAGACTATAGATTTATAATCTATTGTCTTTGGTAGAAGGTTCTCTGCATAGTTATATACATGATTAAGTACCGATATATTCATAATTTTTTGAGATAACGGTGTGTTTACGTAAAAAATCGGGTTAAAATTATTTAAAATAGTATTTGGTTCAGAATGGGTTAACGGATATCAAATTGGGTTGACTTTAAAATTATGTACATATCGTTTATATTCGTGCAGAATTGTAGGAGTTATGGCCAGTTAAAAATAAAAGTTTTGAGACCCGTAACTCCGGAACCAAAAGAGAGTGCCGAAAAAATTCACAAATATTGTTTGTCTAAAAAGTGCTATTACCTCATGATTTTTTTATTTTAATTTTCAACAGCGTTGGTATTCTTGACTTGTTCCGAAAAAATTAGTAAACTGTAAAGAATAAGAAAATCACATAGTCGCGAAAATAGCAAAAATACGCAAGAAATTGATAACATCACGGAAATTGTAATGTTCCGTGCCGAATCAGGCAACATAGTTAACATATAATATGAGAGCTGAGCTGAAATATATATTCTATATGCTATCAAATTTGTTATATGCTGAAAAGCTTACGTACGCTTTTCACACGATATGCTAAAATCGTGAACGTGCGTTTGTTGCCAACGTTAAAAAATGGCCGCCATATGTGGTTAAACATACGTATGTTGAAAAAATTTTTTATCTACACGATATGTTGGCAATGGTAACAAATTTGTCACATTAATATACTGATTCAACATATCGTCTAGACTAAGCTGTGATACAGTGATAAAATTCTTTCTCTTTGTTTGTACTTTAAGTTTATTTTTGTTGTTTTTTGTTTTCATTTCATTTGCAAAAGCTCATTCTATCTTTGTTGTTGATTTTATGGTTTAATATTTTGGTTGTATAAAATTTCGAAACATACTTTAGGGATGTCCCCTTTTTCCAATTTTCAATTATAGGTAGGGCTACCAAATTCAAATAGTACACCAGCTTGATATTTGATTAGAATCAACTTGATTTTCAGAAGAGAACTTGACACACTAAAATGTGTAAAACAAATCAAAACAGGCAAAAAAATATTTTCTGAGGAAGAATAACGTTTTCTTGTAAAAAAAAATTTAAATTTAGCTCCTTCTTAAGAGCTCCGAAACTTGCTTCTACGGCTAAAAGTGGCAATGTGGATAACGGATAGGTAATAATCCTAAACACAAGGTGCAAAAAGTAAGATCATGGTTGCTACATAATATGTTATGGTATTATTTATTTATTTATTTATTTGTGTGAGCTTCTACAACAAAACTTATGTTTTAAAATAGCAGAAGTATACAATTAGTTATAAATATTTACTAAAAAGAACAATAAAAAAATAAATAAAATAAAAAATGAAAATGTATAAATTATCGTAATGCGAACTACATTATGGTATGGAAATTTAAAATAATTGAATTTGAATAATATGTAGTATGTTAAGTTGTGTGCTTATATATTATTTGAAAGGCTACTAAATTACGCGTCGAATAGTGGCTCTGATCGAATAAAAGGCGAAAGCTGTTTTGTACCACAAATAATAAAATAAATCCATAGTTTTATAATTTCATTGAATAGTCCATTCGATTATAAATATTTTAAGCCATAATGGACCAAAATCTGGCGAAAACAAAAAAACTTATATGCTGTGTTTTACTATTTAGGCTATTTATGATCAGATTTTTTCTTTACTTTAGATGCAAATAAAACAATTTATTCCATTTTTGTTCCCAATGTTTCATTGGCTGTGTTCCGGCGTCTTTAGAAGAATCTTATAATCGACTTTGGATGGTGCTTTAAATAGAAGTAAATATATGCACATACATCAAAAAGCACATTTGTACCGTTATATGAACAATGGCTGAAGTGAACTTTTTTAGTGTATCGCATATCATTCATAATTACCCTAAAAAGTGCATTAGCAAATTTAAACTTTTTCGTTGTAAATTGACAAACTTTTTGAATGATTTTGTGTATTTTACATAGAATTATATTTCAATTATTTTTTACATATTTTTTATGTAGGTATTCTTCAAATGAAAATTCTTAACTAGTACGAGATCCCACCTAACAAATAACTTCACCCATCTGGAAACCGGATAAAACCTATATTATTGAGTTTATATCATATCAAACAACATATCGCACATGGGTTCACTATTGAAATCAGGTCCAAACTATGCTTAATTACAGGTTAAAGTGGTAAATTTGTTTGAAATTTCGGACGATCTGCCAACCAGATAAAACCAATGCTGTTTGATAGTACAGAGCATAAAGATCAAGAAAACATAGGGTTGCCTACAATTTTTTTCGAAATTTGCAACCATCGGCCAACCGGATAAAACCAATATAGGTCGATAGTACAGAGCATAAAGAAAAAGAAAACGTTGGCTTGCAAACGTTATCTGAAAAGTAATTCAATAAAACCTAAAGCATTTCATATACATATGTATGTACGTCAAAGCAAATAGTATTATTTACTCAGTATTAAATAAATATTACGTTTTAAAATAAAAGAAATATGCATTTAGTATAAAATTTAGATATTGTGATTTTCTTGCGGTTAAGGGCCGTTATACATTTTTGGATATCATATCGATGGTCATACATTGACAACTTGTAACAGAATTTTTATTATTTTTTACAAAACGCAGAAAACGTTCCCATTCTCAAAATAAAATAACAGAAATTAGTTGAGAGTATCTACTAAATAATTTTCAGCTATTTTATTTCTATGCTAGTAACGCTTTCAGCATATTTATAACGTAATTTCTTCTACTGAAAAGTTGTAAAAACCAGTCAACTTATGACCATCGATATGAAAGTTTTTTGAAGGTCTAAAACTATTAAAAATCATGTTGCTGATGGGCTATTTGACTAATTTTATGCACAACTGGACCCAGTATCAAAAGGTTTTTAAAATCTTATATGTACTACTTTTTTATATTTTTTAGAGAAAATACAAAAATATATCATCAGAATAAAAGAACCAGGCGCGGATCCAGCTTGAGCTTTTGGGTGACTTCTAAGTAAAACGTACTATTTTTCCAAACATCTTTTAGAAACTCTACAGAAATTTACTCGTTTTGGTGGGGGGAATATCCCCTTCCCTTGTATCCGCGCCTGAATAAACACACTCGTACGTTTTTGTTAAGGTTTTTACGGAATAAACAAAAATTTGGCAATTATTGGAAACTAATTTATTATAAAAGTTGTATTGATTTCTGTAAGTAAACGGGATACATTTACGATTTGAATACTAATATGTATGTCTTTCCAAACATAGAGACGTTTTTAATAATTTTTATTAAATATTTCAGTAATTCTGGGGGGCAAAATCAAGTTTTTTAGTAGCTGGTATCGAATATTGAACACAAACGTGTTGATGTGGCCAGATTGTTGGCGGCGCTGGAATGCTGGCGAATGCTCCGGCTGAAGCTCGCCGTATTGGGGGGATCTTGCCAACCTGTCTGCTTACGATAGCAACTTATAAAAATTCATGCCAGCTGACTCACCGATGTAACGTGAGCAAAAAAAGAAACGTTATATGATACGAAGGCCAAAAGTGAGTTGCTGAAAACAAAAAAAAATGCTCATACAGCCGTACTTACTTTTTAGTTTCGACCAAGATTTGGCTTCGGTTAGCTGGTGCTATGCTAATCCTTGGCACTGCCCACCCTATTAAATCACTGGGGGATTCAACCATTGGTAACTTTTGCCAATAATTATTAAGTTTCCCTATCTACGCCAATGCTTCGGGTTGATGAGTGCTGATTATTTTGTAGAGTAGTTGTAAAGTTTTTATTTTCATAAGGTCATCGAAAGGAACCCCGCAGATTTGCCTAGAGTAGTAGCTGATGTGTTGACGATTCCCATAGGATTTGAGGCCAAAAACGTATCTGGTTATATTATTAAATGTAACGTTTAGCCTCGATCTACTTTTTGCGCCACAGTTTGAAAATATTTCACAGGCATATTTTAATTTAGGAATCAAGTAAGTTTTCGCAAGGAGCAGTCGGATCTTAGATGAAGTATAAAATTGTATTGGCCACAGGCTATGGAGCATCGAAAACGTTTTCCCACAGGTTGTTGAAATGTGGTCTGAGCAGGTTAACGTGTCATTGAATGTAATACCCAAGTTCTTCACTTTTCGTACGACTTCTATTTGTTGGTTGTTGATATACAGTCTTGGTTCTTCAAATAGGCGATACAATCTTTTATGAAGTAACATACAAATTGATTTTTTTTTGGTTTAGGCTTAGACCATTGATGGCAGCCCATACCGCAACTCGTTCTAAGTCTGCATTAAGCTTATCTTCAAATCTGTTTGTTCTGCTGCTTATATATAATTGCACGTCATCCGCATACATCCTGATACGACAGTGCATTAGCTGACTGGGCAAGTCGTTCGCGTATATAGAAAAAAGGAGAGGCCCGATAATTGGGCCTTGTGGTATGCCTTTGGTAACGGGGGGAACGTTGACACTGTTGATGAGTTAACCTCTACATACTGTTCTCTGCCAGTGAGATAGGACTGCATCAATTTGCAAGATGTTGTTGAAAAATACATCATTCTTTACAATTTCTGAATTAAGATGGTATAGTCGACGGTTTCGAATGCTTTGGAATGATCCAATAAAACTAATATTGCCATATACCCGTCATCTAATTCTCCCCTAAGATCTTCAGCTATGTCGGTAAGAGCAGTTACACAACTGTGATTAGCACGAAAACCAGATTGTTTTGATGTTAATAAATTATTATCTTCGAGGTGTTTAGTTCCCGGTTGATGAAGAATTTTTTCGAAGACTTTCGACAAAAATGGTAAAATAGCGATATGCCGATATTCTGATGTAGATTTTTGGATGGGGAATACTTTTGCTTGCTTCCAATGTTTTGGACAGATGCTAGTTGTAATTATGGAATTGAAAAGATATGTTATAATCGGCAGTAAGTAAGGAAGGACAATTTTTAGGAAAAGTGGGTGTATTTCACCGACTCCTACGGCTTTAGATTTAATGTTAAGGCAGCCCACCATGACACCAAAATCGCTAACAAAGTCAAAAGTGAACGATTTTACGGGTGACTCGTCAAGTTGTAAGTCGCGATAATACGATTGATTTGCGGGTGGTGTGGGTATTGTGAGAAAGTTAGCGTTTAAGATGTTTGGATCTAATATTGGAATCTCAGCAGAGCATTTTTGTGGAACTATACCAATTTGCCTTATGGCTTTCCAGGTCTTTCTTGAATCTACTAAATTTGCGAATTTATCCGCGTAATATGTCGCCTCTGCTTGTCTGCTTGCTTTAGTGGTGATTTGCCTGGCTAAGCCATTAGTTCTGTACTTCTTCCAACGCGCAAAAGCTATATCGCGTTCTGCTATCAGACATTTAATACGCAAAGTAAACCAAGGTTTTTGTGAATTTGTAAATTTCTTTGTTTCTCAATGGAATGATTATGTGGTACAGAGCCACTATGTGGTACTCTAGGAACGCCAATTGTTCATCATCTGTTGGAAGGTAATACATGCAACTCCAATCAAATTTAAATGTCACTTCCTCTATCAGACTTTATCTTGCTCGTTTAAAATTACGATAAGTGTTATTAATAGGGTGAAACGATATGTTATACGTTAGAAAAATAAGATCATGTTTAGAAAAACAAGGCGCGGATAGCTGGTCATATATTAAAACCTTGGATACGTCAGAAACAAAAAACAGATCAAGTAGTGTGCAGGCAGTCGATGAAAAATGAGTTGGCATTCTTGTGTTTGTAGGGCTTAGGGCGAGAAATTGCATGTTTTCGGCTAGATTTGAATCTAATAGAAGATTGCAATTAAAATCGCCAGCTATAATCACGTCTGTATAAAGCGGAGTGAACCTTTCCATAACTCCATAAAATGGAGATAGATCAATTCTCTTATTTGGCCTATAAACGCTAAAAACCAAAAGTTTCCTACCCACGCAGCATACCTCCAAAACCAGATATTGTAACATATCGCCAGCATTTGCACGATTTGTGCTTTTGATTCTATTATCTAAATAAAAATTTCTAGGAGTTTATGGCTTACCGCAAATCTAAGCAAAAATGTCATATTAGAAGAATGGGAAAAAATACAGATGGTTACTATCAAAAATTGGTCTCATCTGTTCCCAAGAGTTTGCTGTTGGCGCGTTTTACTACAAACCCTGAGGTCTTGAGTTCAAGACTAGTTTCAGGAAATCCAACAACATCACGCATTTTTCTCATGTGTATTGGTGTGTTATTGTGTTAGTTGTTGTTGGACTGCTAAAGTGATGACAGCATAGTACTTATTAATTTGGCAGTACCGGCAGCGATTAATACTAACATATCCCATTGGCTCTACTTTACACCAGAGGGGCTTGCAACACTGCAAAAAACGGGCAATAGCAGAGTTGTAAATTAATTAAGCTTTCTATCTCTCTCCAAAAAAAGTAACACATTAATTAATTAACTGGTAGGCATAAATTGCTTGATTGTGTTACTTCTCTTAAAAAAATTTGAAACTTTTTCAAAGGGTTTGGTTTTCTTAAATTTAATTAATCGCAACATTGTAATATTTCATACGTAAGCAAGTTTCTGCGAATTTTCGTAATTTTCGCGATTTTTACCGAGGGGCTTACACTCCTAGTATTTTGAGCGAGTCTTAATCATAAGATTTGCAGCGCAATGTGTTTGTTTACTAAATTTTCTACAACAAAATTTATTCCCAGCCTTTGGGTATATACCAGAGTATTTACGCATTTTTACCCAATTTACTAATTTTACCGGTTATTTACCAATTGAGTATTTACCCTTTTCCCATCTTTAACCATAACACATCAAAAAAATAAAGTGGTACCCCTTACAATTTTTTTTGTTACATAGTGCAACAACCGCCATATTTATAATTTTTACTTCTTAAATAATAAAGAAAGCACATCGTTTTTAATAAAAAATATTTGGCGTTTTTTACATTTTATTTTTGTGCGATTTAGCTTTTTCTAGCCTTTTAAAAATACCTATTTAGCTTCTTTTTTCCAATAGCTCCTGGGGCTGGATTCCACAACGATGAATTTTTTACCAGTGAACACTTAAAAACAAGCATTTCACCGCACTTTTTCCAGTGAAAAAATTTTGGCTCCAGTATTCACTATAACCGTCAAAATAATATATTCTCACCGTTGCGGGTGCTCAAATCAAAAGTGAACACTTCAAAATTCATCGTTACGGAATCTGGCCCCTGGCGTATCACTAAAGATATGACCAGTGTTATCTTTAGTAATAGTCACAGGATTAAAACAAATCGACATTTTGTAATGCGCATATTATCCATGTTTGGTAGCACATGTACATACATATATTTGTGAACAGATTTTTTCACAAATGAAGATGAATAAAACTGCGCAGTGAACCAGATTAACTGAATAACATTTAGCATCGATATTAAATACATGGTTCACTTACAAAATTATATTATATCACATTACATGTAAATAGTGTTTTTATAGAAAATAAAAACTGTTTAATTTTATACAATACAAATTTTTTTTAAAGAATATACAAACTGTTTAATTTTATTCAAAGGCTATAAGTCAAACACAACTTAAAAATTAATATCACAGCTAAAATCTACTAATGGCAACGCTGTAGCTGGTATTTATGTTATTGGTGTCTTCTTTTAAGTTCATGGTTTTGTTTATATTTTGCTGTATTCGCAGACTTTCTATAGTGTATCTTTTCTTTCCTTTATTTTCCACATCTAGTATCACTGAACCACGTATTTAACTAGTATTATTTATAATAACATCAAGTTTTTTAATTTAAAATAGACGAAACCCTTGAGAAAGTCAACAAGAAATTGTCGAAACGTTGAGTAAATATGTAATAAAAGTTTTTTATTGACATAAACAGCGTTAGGCTTTATTAGCTGAAGATTATTCAATCAACAAAAATCAACTTGTTGTTCTTCTTTTTGTATGTTCCTGTTACGCACATGCTATCAGTTGTTACCCTACGTCTTCACGAGCCTTCGACTTCAACATAACATGAACATGACGCCGACAGAGCAACTGCAAAAAATTCATCAGTTTCTTTGTTGTGGTGAATACGTGCGATGTCCATGTTCTGCCTTATCAATGTATTTGGTGGTAGTGCAATAGAAATGGAATTTTTAACAATTTCTTTTTGTTTCTTTTCTTTCTATTAAAAATGGTTGTTGACAGCGAATCTCATGCCGAGCATTGATGCTCAGCCATATGTTCGGGCATCGATGGCAGAGCATGGACGAAACATGGACATGAGCGGTCTACATTAGCCATATGTGTTGTCCGACATGATATTCATACTATCCCCCGTTAGGTACATAAAACGAACATTTGTAGGTATATATTACAAACACAAAACTTCATGAGTTTGGCCATAGTATATTAAGCCTACTGGTGGCAGCGTTGCGACAGCTGATTATTTTTTGGTCTGTTGGTTTTGTGCATACCGTACATCAACGACCTTTTTTTGACAACATCATCTAGTTTTTGTTGTATTGTAAATATGTATGCTTTATGTAGCCACCTTGTACAATGTGCGCAGTTTCATTGGCTGTGCTTTTGTAGTATGTGTCAGTATGTGTTCGTGTTAAACACATACAACGATCGGGGGTGCTAGATGGTAAAATATAAGAAAATCGTCTTTTTAGCTTTTAAAAATCGCCTAACCGAATCTGCAGATTTTAATATTTTTGTTTCATAAATTTTTACTCTTTAACTAGATTAAAACTGTTTCGTCTCCTTAAAACTGAGTTCAATCCAAAACTAATTTCTATTCATTTCCTTTCAACATCGTTGAACAGGCAGATAGCTTACAATATAAGAAACAAACCGCTGCTATATACAGGCAAAAACAAAATTGTACGCAATTTTTATGAAAAAGTTTGCTATAGGAAAATCAAATTGTATCTTTAATTGATAAGTTTTTTGTGCTCTGAATCAGGGACCGTAACTATTAAGACTTTTTCAAAAATAGTCTTAGGAAAATATCACTGTTAAAGTTAAAATATGACCGATCAAGTATCGATTATGTGAAAACTAACAGCGGGTTCCATAAAATGACAAAATGTTGTTATTATAAATCCAATGAAAACTTTTAACGAAACTATGCAAGCTAATGAAGCAACTCCAATGAAATTCTTTCATCATTTTCATGAAATTTCATTAGAATTGTGAAAAGTTTAATTTGAATTGTGAAAAAATCTATAGATATTGTTTTATTGGATATATGAATTGAAACTATTTCAGTGTATTAGTTTCATAAATATCCTAAAATAAAAATGTTCTCTATAAGGAAGGTGCCACCTTCCTTATAGAGAACATAAAGAAATATACTATGAAAAATCCAGCAATATTGGTTCACTAGCTTTCAATCATATAAACAAACAGACAAATACACATTCAATTTGTTGAATCTGTTTTCCAACTAATCTGTATTCTCTGCATACTTTTTGTTGAAGAATTTTTGTGTGAATCTACAAAAATAAAAGACTTCGATTGAAGTCTACTGACGATTTGGTAAAAGCGTCAATGAAATGCATATAGACAATTGCTTAATAACCATCAACAAATAAATTTCATTTAAAATATAATTATGACAATATGTCAAATAATAAATTTCTTAAAGGTTTAATTTGATTTTTATTTTTCATTATGCCTTACAATACTTTTATTGTTATCCAATGGATTTCTAATTGTATACAGGTGTAGAAAAATAAAATAGATTCGTATCGAATATAAAATATTTGTTGGGTTTTGTATAAGTTTCTAAGCCTACTACACTTATTTTATTCTTTTGTGATTTTCAAAAATATTATCGTTTGTAAATTCTCAAATGGTTTTGGAAGTCTGTGCATAAAATAAGAGGTTTGTAACTGTTCAAAGTTGTGGTTGAAGTCCACTGACGATTTGGTAAAAGCGCCAATGAAATGCATATAGACAATTGCGTAATAACCATCAACAAATAAATGTCTTTTGTTCAAATAGATAAAATCATATTTCATCCATTTTGTATGTTTTTCATTTAAAAACAAAATTTTTACGCATAAAAAATTAAAAAAGTTTTCTTCTTATGTTAATATGCAACACTTCTTATGCTTGTATAATTTTTTAATTTTAATGATTGTTATTTATAAACGATAATGAAATTATACAAAATACTAACACAAAGAAAACAAAAGATTTTTTAAATAAACTTCATTATTTTGAGCATGCTTTTTGTAGATGGGTGATAACAGCAATTATTATTTTACAGCATAAGTAAAATATTAATGTTGGTAAATATTGCGATTATAAATTTAAAAACTAAGGTCAAATTGAACTTTTATTTTTGATCAAAAAAATATTAGTAAAATTTTAACTTTCATTTTCAACCAAAAAATATCAGTCATATTTTAACTTTTATTTTTACAGCAAAACTATCAGTCAAAAATTAGCAGTTATATATTGACTTTCTTGAAAAAAGGAAATAAAAGTTTTTAAGTAACTCTGTTGATTTTCTAAACTTTTTAAGCTAATAAGGCCTATGTTTCCCAGTAATAAAAATTTGCTTTGCCTATAGAAAAACATAATTTCTCCCCCATTGATCTTATTGCTGGCGTAGAGCAATGTATACAAGCAATTGAAGAAATTTTCAGCAAAGAAAAGGACATATCAAGGACAATATTAGCCAACATGATAACATCATACAAGCGAAAAATTACAAATACAGTATTTTTCGGTTAATTGCACATCAAAATTTGCACAACTTTTTGTTCAATTAACCGGGGAACCAATTAGCCGATACCCGCTTAATTGAACAATTCGTTCAATTACAAGAATCCCGTTTAATTGAACAGTTTGTTCAATTACAGAAATCACGCATAATTGGAACTACTAATGAATTAAAAGAAATCGCATATGTGCACTTTAAGTTTTTCAAAATAATTTTTTTTACCATAAACGAAAAAATGCAAGTAACAGAAAAAAATTTACATATATGTGTATACGCAGGTATTTATTATTGTAGGTACATATGTACTATTAATTGCACTATTTATGTGCACATTAGTTTTACAAAAAAATAAAATTTAGTAGAATAAAATTAGTAGAGATGCCACCCAGTGTTTTTCACAAATGATGTCAAATATGTATGTGCAAAAATGCCAGATTAACCGGGTAAAAGTAAGAGGAAATTTATTTTTGATGACATGAATTTTGAACCAATTAAGCGGGAAAATCAATTAACCGGGTTCAATTATCCTAGGAAATTTACATGTGTTTTCGTATGCAATATTTTTTTGCCCGATCATGTGGTTCAATTAAGCGTGGAAACCAATTAACCGTAGGGTCAATTAACCGAAAAATACTGTACACCGAAAGAAAAATTCATTCTTAAAGTATTTAGGGCTACAAGATATTTTTAAAAGAAACACAAGCCGACAAAGGAAACAAAACCGTTGCGATGTTAAAAGGGCAATATACACAGTCAACATGCTTGACAAGCGTGGTAATAGTATGTGTGAAATTTCGTTAGTATTAGTGACACCGACGACGATTGATGGAAAATCTACTTGGTTTTGATTTTTCGTCAAGCACACGTACACGAATCTGATATCAAGCTGATTGATTGTGTATTATGCCCTAAAGACTCAATACGATAAAAAAATTAAAGAACTTTTAGATGACAACAACACATACAGATTAATTAGGGGTAACCCTACCGATAAATTGCAAAAAATTAACAACAAAATCAGATCTGAACTGTCAAAGAACAAAAATATTGACAATTGGGTGAAGCGTCAACTACTATGTTCTGCAGCAACTGCACCACGGATATATGGATCACCCAAAATTCACAAGCCCGGAACTCCACTAAGACCCATTGTATCTTCGGTACAAGTACCATGCTATAGTCTATCGAAACATATTGGACACATCCTAAAATACTTAATATCCAGAGACTACAACATCAAGAACTCTGTAGAATTAAAAGAGAAATTACAAAATTTAAAAATTGGGGAGAAAGATAAATTAGTTTCATTTGACGTAGTTTCTTTATTAACTAATATCCCGATTCATAATGCCATAAGAAACATTATGAAGAAATGGCACATTATAAAAAATCATACAACTGTCAGTAGTTAAAAATTTTTAGAAATTCTACGTTTTTGTCTAAATGACAATAATTACTTTGTTTATAATGACAAAGTTTATAATCAGATATTCGGCATGCCAATGGGAAATCCGTTGTCACCAACCATAGCCGATATAGTTCTTGACAATTTATTGAACGACGCAATATCAGAACTGGAAGATAAAAATAAACGCATCAAATACATTGCAAAATATGTAGATGATATTTTGGAAGTAATTCACTATGACGATCGGAATGAAATCCTCAAAACACTAAACTGCCAACACACTAAGCTAAAATTCACGATGGAAATAGAAAATGAGGGTACCATTACTTACTTGGATACGAAACTTATTAGGCATGCGGGAAAAATCAATTTTGATTGGCATTCAAAAGAAACAGCGTCCGGCAGGATAACAAATTTCAACACAACACAACCAAAATCCCAAATTATAAATACAGGCAAAAATTTAATAAAAAGAGCCTTAAAGATCAGCGACCCAAAATTTCAAAAAGCAAATATTCAAAAAAAATTATAATATACTCATTAGTAACAGTTTCCCCTAATACAAACTACAAAAAATCGATTGCAACAAAGGGAAAAAACATCAGCACTGCTAACAACAAAAATCGAATTTTCTATAGTGTAATATACATTCCTGGACTCACAGACAACAGAAACATAAAAAATGTGATAAGCAACAACAACATCAGTTTTGCTTACAAGCCTAACAGAAAAATACAAGGTGATTGGATTAAAAAAAAAACTATTTATTTTTTTTATCACTTTATTTAAACGAGGAAATTATATAAGTTCTGTTTTTTGTTTTAATATAAATTATAGTCAGAATAGAGAACAGTATTATTGTAAAACTTAGATTACTACTTGTACTTATTAAATTATTTTTTGAAAGTTTATGATTCACAATATTTAATGTTTCATTTAGGTCTATGTTTTTAATACTTAAATTAGGGTATGATACATTGTTTTCATTTATTTTAAAGACAAATGTTTCCAAAACATACATTTCGTTTATGTTTATTCTGTAAATTTCGTATGTTTTTCTTTTGGTTTTCACAACACAATTTTAGCAAATATGTTCTTATATTTTCAAACTTGTATAAATGTTTACAGTTGGTAGTAATTTTGTCTTTGTAGTTCTTAAAAATAAGCAGTCCGGGGTGAATTTCCTTTTCTTCTTGTTTTGTTCTTATGTCCATTTCACATTTTGGTTCTAAGTTTTTCTCTATATTCGTAAGGCATTCGTCATTTATTTTTATAAGTTCATTGTATTCTATAGTGTTTGATTTGAGATTTCCGTCTTGAATTTGTTTATATACTTTTGAACAGTTTTTTGTTTTATGTTTATGTGATCTCTAATGTTAGATATTTTTGTTGATATAGAAGTGCTTAGAAAAGTCAGTTCGTCTATTGCTATCATGGTTTCATTATTGCATTTTTCTAGTGTTTGGATTTTATGAAGTATTTTTGCCTCATCCTCACTGTCCATAGTTCCTGCTACATATTTTAGTCCTTTGCCTATTGCATTTATTAGTCCTCGTTTTTGTCTAAATTTTGGTATTAAGTTTCGGATTTTTGTTTTGCATAGTTCCATGCTTTTCTTTATACTATTAAGTAGTGGTGTAACGTTCGTATAAGTATTTGTTAACCTATGTATGTATGTTTTCTTCTAATAAATTTGTGGTTTCTATGCACTGGGTTGTATTAATAATATGTATAATTGTTGCGTAGTTGTCAATAATTTGTACGTCCTTAAGTTTGATAGGGATGTATCCATGATTATCTGATAAGTCTTTCATTTCTAACGTTTGTGCAGTTATGGTAGTAAGTATGGATGTTAACAGTAACAAAAGAGAAGGCATCTGAAAACAATAAGAAAAATGTAAAGCTTAAGTTTGTTCATTGGCGTTTATTGTTTGGAATTTTTTCTTTCTTTTGATGTGGGATTTATAATATTTATGATCTTTGCTAGTCATGACATGGTCATTGTCTACTTGAGAAACTATTACCTTTCGGAATTTAGAGTGATTCTTTCCGCCTCTTTCATCTTTTAGATATATTGGTCCTGTTGGAATATCTACATCTTCTCGCTTTTTATTCATTTTCTCTATTGTTCTTTCCTTTATTTTAATCATTCTGTCCCTAATACTGGGGTATTCTTCTCTATTTATCTTTCCATTTATGAAATCTATCGGTTTTTTATTAGTAGTGGAATGGATTGTATCATTGTAATATTTAACGCATCTAAATATCTTTTCTTCTACGGTTTCTATATCTTTTTGAGAATCGTGTCGAAGGATTCTGACATGTTCATTTAAAGTGTTATGGAATCTCTCTACATCTGCGTTGGATGTATAGTTATTATTTGATGTAAAGTGGATATCGATTTCTTGTTCTCGTAGATACTCTAAAAGGGGTAAGGCTTTAAAACCTAATTCATTATCAATTACAAGTTTTTTGATGCTTCCAACAGACGATAAGTATTGAGCTAATGCAGTTTTAAATTCTACCCATGATCTATTTTTGATACTTATTGCTTCTGCGTACTTAGAGAACTTGTCCATAAACGTTAGAAAAAGTTTCTTTTCCAAACTGTAGTATACATCTGCGTGTACTATTTCACCAGGGTTTTGTGGGGTTTCTGTTATCTTAAATTTTTGTTTTATAGGTCGTCGCTCGTACTTTTCTTTATTACATGTGTCACAATTATTTATAAATTGTGTGATACGTTTTTTCAATTTAGGATGATAAATCTTTGATTTAAGTTCCGCAAAGTTTACGTTTATACCTCTATGGTTATTATTTTTATGTTCTTTTTCTATTTTTGCAGTGAGTTTGTTTTCATCAACAATGTCCTGTAGGATTATCTTACTTCTATAAATTTTAAATTTATTATTATTGAAGAACTTGGCTACAGTTTCTTTAAATTTCTCATATAACGTTTCGTTTTCTATTACTACCGTATTAATTTTTTCAGGATCGAAGTGGTTTTTCAAAAGAGTTATTAGTGTTGATTCATCAAAATTCTTAGCAGAAATAATTTTTCTTTTGTTCTGAAATATAAATTCGGTTTTTATTTTTAACGAACCAGAGGGTATTTGATTAATAATGTATTGTCGTTTAAAGAAGTTTAGTGGAGTATTTACTTCTTTTATGATTTTGTTTTCTTCCATTAAGTTTACCTCATTGTTCTCTATTTCAATTCGGGATAATGTATCTGCATTGCCGTTAAAAACTCCTTTCTTATACTTAATTTCGTGATCGTACTTTTGTAAACGCAATTGCCACCGCACCAGCTTAGAATTAGGTTCCTTGATTGAAAATAGCCACGTTAATGGTCGGTTTCGATTAGAAACTTCCTTCCAAACAAGTATGGTCGGAAGTGTTTTGTTGCCCACACTATTGCGAGGAGTTCCTTCTCTATTGTACTATAATTTTGTTCTGATCCGTTTAATGTCCGTCTGGCGTAGCTTACAGGGTGACTGTCTTGCGAAAGAACAGCTCATAAAGTAAAGTTACTTGCGTCTGTTTGCAAGATGAATTTTTTGTTAAAAGCAGGATATATTAAAATAGGAGGACTGATTAGAAGTCTTTTAAGGGTTTCGAAACTCTCTATATATTCTGTATCATTTATATTCATGGCCACGTCCTTTTTTAAGTATTTTGTCGTTGGTCTAGCTATTTTCGAGTAGTCCTTAACAAACTTCCTATAATATCCCGCTAGGCCCAGGAATTGCTTAATTTCTTTTTGGGTTTTCGGTAGTGGAAATTTTTGCACACAAGCGATCTTTTCTGGGTTAGGTTTAATACCTTCATTGGTAACAACATGTCCCAAAAAATTCGTTGACCTTTTCATAAATTCACTCTTGTCGAGTTGTATCTTTAAATTCACTCCCTTTAACCTTTACTAAAGATTCTGTATGTTCTTGTAAAGAGGTTGAAAATATTAGTATATCGTCTAAATAGACGAGACATATTTTATTAATAAGGTCGCCTAAAACATTATTCATTAACCTTTGGAAGGTTGCTGGCGCTGTTTTCAGGCTAAAGGGCATACGTAGAAATTCATAGTGCCCGCCTTCCACGCTGAAAGCTGCTTTGGGGATATCTTCACTACGTATTTTAATCTGATGGAAACCTTTAGCTAAATCCAACGTAATGAAGTATTGATATCTTCCTAGTTTTTCTAGAATTTCATCAATATTTGGGATAGGGTATCTATCGTCCACTGTTTCTCATTAAGTTTTCTATAATCTACGACCAGCCTCCATTTTTTTGCCGCTGGCGTCCATTTTTTTGGAACTATCCAGACAGGTGCAGAGTACGGAGAATGGCTGTGTCTTATGATTTTTTTGTCTAGCATTTCCTTAATTTGTTTGTTTACCTCCTCTTTGTTGATATAGGGGTATCTATATGTTTTTGCCGCTATAGGAATATTATCCTTTGTACGTATTTCGTGCTTAATTGCGTTAGTAAATGAGAAGTCGCTATCCTCTGTATAGAATATTTTCCTATATCTTTTTATAATGGAAAGAAGTTTTCCTCGTTCTTCTGTATTGAGGTGTTCTATGCGGATTTGGTCTTCTATCGATTTGGTTCCATTTTCTTTTTTTTTTTCTTGGATACTATTAATATAAAAATTTTCTGTATTTACTTCAATAGTATCTTTTGATTTCAAAAATACTCTTTTTGGTATGTTTCCTGACACATTAACAAGGGCTTGTATCTTTGAATTATCAACTTCATATATCCCTTCCAAAACTTCTATATTCTCATTTTCTAAAATAGTTTGAGGATTATATATTAGACCTTCTTTTTGTTCGACGGGTAAGGTAACTTCATGCAACCCACGTTTTTCAAAATAAAATTCAATAACATATTTTATTGGAATATGTTTTCCATCAATATCCAACAAATTATCTCTTAAATTTATTATTATTTTAAATTCTTTCAGTATATCATTTCCTATCAACCCATTGTACTGGTCATGGAAAGGGCAAACTAGAAATTTAATTTTCCTCTCAGAATTTTCACTAAATTCCTTAAAGACTGGAATAGAAACTTGTTCTTTAATTTTTATATGGTGCTGTAGAGTTTTTAAGTTAATTTCGTCACAAGGTATTTTCCATTTTGGATTACAAATCCCAGGGTTTATTATCGAATGTGTAGCGCCTGTATCGATAATGAATTTAAAATTTTTTAATTTAGTTTTAATTTCTATATAGGGTAATTTGCCGTGAAGGCTATTGACTGAAAATTTTCGTGTGTTTGAGTGTTTTGGACCATATTAATATCCATTGGTTCTGGGTTTTGTTGTTCAGGTTGTTGATAGTTAGCACCAGAGTTATATTAAAGGTTAGTCCTATTTTGATTATTTTGGTAATAGTTAGGGTTAGTGTATGTTTTTTGTCGATTGTTTTGGGGATAGTTGGAGTGGAAATTGGATCTGTGTTGAAAATTTGTATATCTCTTTTGTTGATTATTTTGGTAATAGTTGTCGGGTCTATATTGAGAATTTGTTTGTGTCGTTTGTTTATTATTTTGGTAATGGTAAGAGTTTCTTGGCTTATTGTTTTTGTCATGACTTTGTGTCTTTTCGAGTTTGTTACCAAAATAGGCGTATCCTGATTTAAAAAGGATTTCAAAGGCGTCTTCGAGGGTACCAGGGTTCCTACAAGCTAAAGTTGTTCTCATAGGCTCTGGGATTTTTTTCTTTAAAAATATTGAGGGCAGATTTCATATTATTTTCAACGAATTGCTGCGCTCCAACATTCGAGCCCAATATCATATTAGTTTTATTGTTCAAGCTCCTCAAGCGGTTTTTAATTTCGTTATAAAAATCTATGGTAGTTGTCTTGAACACTACTGATCTTAACCTATCGTACAGTTCCTCTATACTAAGTTTTTCACCAAAATTGTTAACTAATACATTTTTTATGTCTGTCCATAACTGTACGTGGAAGTTTATTTCGATTATTTCCCTTGCTTTGCCTAGTAAACGGCTTGTAATCAAATCAGAAAATACTAATTGTGACTTGTGTCATATTGTGTTAGAACAGGATAGATTCGGTCAACTAAATTTAGAAAATTGTAAAGGTCCTTTTTGTCTCCGTAAAATTCTGTTAGAGATTTTAGATATTTTAAGGGATCTATGGTTATTGAAGGTGCTACTGGTTGCGTCATTTTTATATGTATTTAAACGAAATATTACTTATGTGTTCTTTTCCTCAGTCTTCTAACTATTCGAGGTCTAGGGTTATCAATCTGTCTGATGGGTACGTATTCGTCAGTAATGTAACCGTCGTTCGAGTCGAATCCTGAATCGGAAAAAAGTCTGACTCGGAGTCGCTAATATAATATAACTTAATCTAAGCTTACTTTTTTCTTTGTGTTGCAACGATGTTTTGTTACAGTTGTATATTGTCCTTTTCAAGTTGGTGTTGTTGCATCTTCTCCTTTTTTTCAATCTGGTGTTAACGATGTTTTGTTACAGTTGTATATTGTCCTTTTCAAGTTGGTGTTATCAACGATGTTTTGTTACAGTTGTATGCTGTCCTTTTCCAATTGGTGTAGTTGTATCCTGTCCAAATCAGGAAGGTTATAGTTGTTTTTTGTTGTTGGAGATTATTATTCACAATTACTATTAAGGATTATTCCTTGATTATATAAAAGGGTATATATTTTTTGTTGGTGATCAATCCTTTTTTTTTTGTTATTAAGGATTATTCCTTAATTATATGAAGGATATTTATATATTTAGTTGGGTATTATTCTTCACAATCTTTTTTTGGTTATTAAGGATTATTCCTTAATTATATGCAGTATATATATATATAATTTTTTGTGTATATATATATATATATATATATATATATATATATATATATATATATATATATATTATTTTTGTTTTCTTTGGGGATTATTCCTCACAATCCCATCCTCGTCGCCAGAAAAATACAAGGTGATTGGATTTAAAAAAAAAATTATTATTTTTTTATCACTTTATTTAATTGAATCAAAGTTTATGACTGATTTATTTAGTAATTTTCTTCTATTTAAATACAAAATAAATGCTTATTCGATAATAACAAAAATGTAAGAATCAATTTTTAATAATTATTGTCAAGTAAAAATAAAATGCTTAAAAATTAATTCTTAAGAATTATTGCTATATAACCTAAAGGTTTTTATTTATTTTATTACAACTTAAAATTAATTTCCGAGAATTGTTTTAATTGCAAAATCATTCTGTTATTGTTTTAATGGTTCATTGATCTAAAGTTTTTACTTAAAATTGATTTCCCAGAATTGTTTGTTTTAATTGCAAAATTGTTTTAATGGTTCATTGGTCTAAATAAAATTGCTATATTTTTGATGACAAGCATTCTTGGAATTTTGTTATTTGGGTGTCAATGGATTTATGTAAGAAATGTGACTGCAGAAAAGTGAAAGTAGTAAATGTTTAAGTATGTTATGTATGTTTGTACGTGTGTTCATAGAACGGAATTATTTATATAATGGTTTTATTAGGGGTTACTATAAGTCCTAACCACACACTAAACTCAATATTCACTAATATAAAGTACAAATACAACAGCAAAGCAATGTTGTTTACGAAATAGCATGCAAGGGTAACGATAAACAAAAATGCGACCGAATATATATAGGAACAACAAAAAGAAATTTAGCAACAAGAATGTCTGAGCACAAAATGGATATCAGCAAAAGAAAACAGACAACGGCACTTGCACAACACATACTCGAAACATGACTCACAGCTTTTGAAAAAGTCAAAATACTAGATAAAGAAAAAATGATGAGAAAGATATATACCAAAGAAAGTTTACACATCCAAAAGAAAATAAATAAAACTATGAATCTCAAAGAAGATACAGACAATATCAACGCTAGCTACAGAGTTGCGATTAGATAAACAGTTTTACGTAGTTTAATGTGTTTTAAACGTTTTTGTTTTTATTTTATTTTAAATGTAATTTAACATTAAATTTTGTAGGTTAAAACATTTCTTAGTTTTGAATATGTACATAACAACTAAACAATTATTTTATATTATTTTTATATTTTGAAGATAAAAAACAGACATACCCCTGCAGAAGTCGACAAATAATCGACGAAACGCCGGAAAATTTTTTTATTATATTGTTTAATTACTTGGAAACTAGGCTTAAAAAGTTTAGGAAATAAAAGTATTTTCAGACTTGTATTCCTTACATAATGCTATCCTCAAATATCATATAGACAAATTCCTTTCGGTCCCTGGTTTGAATCTACTCTACTCAAAATCAAGAAAATTATAAAAATTCGCCAAAACTTGCTGACATTTCAAAGACTGCAAAGCGTAATATTGATTTAAAGCCCCTTAAAATGTAAGAAAGCTAAAACCGCCTGTCGCAAAAAATTTCAAAATTTTAAACAACCACATTTTTGACATAAAATCGCTAAAACCGTAGAAAAAATTTGGCAAAAATATCAAAAAAGCGAAAATTCCCGAAAACTTACATATAGAAGCATGATAACAAAGTCCAAAATTGTTTTAAAATCGAGAAAGCTGCAAAGAAGCTGAAAACTTACAAAAAGTTGTTTTTACCACGAACATTGCAAAAATTGCCGAGAAATCGGAAACAAAATTACTAAAAATAAAGTACAATGGCAGGAAAACATACCCCAGATAGCTAATGTAGAAAACAGTGCAGCTGATGCAGAAAGCAGTACAATGAATAAAAACAGTACGCGAACTGATGAAAATAGTACGTCTGGCAAGCCCACTTATGTATTTCCACACAAACAACAACAGGGATGGAAAACGAGTTTTTTATTTTGTACCAATTGTAAAGACAAAATGTGTTCTTAGACCCCGACGGTTACCAACCCCAATTTTATTAACAACAAAAGTTTAGCAAAAAATTATACATAAATTCACGGATAAATAATGTCTATGTACACAATAAAATGAAAGAAATGAATTTGCAAATGAAGCAAAACGATTGGGTTAATTTTTCAGTCCTACAGGTAATATATAATACTACCTAATTTTAGCGAAATTTGGAAAGGAATATGTGTTTTCTGGTTCAATTATATGCATATATCACATCTTCTTGACTTCGACTGTATTACTTATTCGTCTCTGCTATTGCTTTTGTAGCGTTTACATCATTAACATATACAGCCAAAAAAGTGCTTCCAACATACATATTTAATAAGCTCCTGTCTTGTGGTTTTTACATGGGCTCAATATTGAACAATGTACCATAAAAAGTAAAATTGTACCATATTCTCCATCCCTGATTCAGTTGTATTTTTTGCGTCGTTGTTTTCTTTCATTGGGTACAAAGAGAAACAATTCTAATACATACTCATTAGGGAATTTTTTTTGTGAAATTTCTTAATCGCAGCCCGCTAGGTCATTTTGGTAAAAAAATCAAGGTAGAAAATCATCGTTTATGATTTTCCGTAGCAACTTTAAAAGGGAATTTAAAAAAGTCTTGTCTGAAAACTCAGCGTCTAAATCCCCTATATCTCTTTTAAAATATCTAATGAAGTTCTATAGAAAACTACTTCACTAGAAGAATCCATAATTGATTTTTGTAAAAGTCCACATTTTGTGCTAGAAAAAAATCTTCTAAAGTTACTAAAATATTTGGCTTATGCGTATAAAATATTTTAATGCCGTTTTTATTAAAATATAGCATCGTTATTCCAGACGCCAAACTATCCCATTTATCATTCGTGTTCGGGTCGTGTCGTGTTAGAAAATTTCGACACGCGCTTATCTCTAGTCTCTGCACCTTACTTTCAGAGTTGTGGAAAATAGGCAATTGAAATAAATAAATTGAATATACAAATAGTTTTTTAAATGTCCTTAAAATACCACCTAAGTAAAAAACCAATTTTTTTAAATTTTATTTCTTATTTTAATTAAAAACTTTTTTCCCTGTAACGCCTTGTGCGTGGTGGTAAATTTTTTTGTGGGAATTTTTGTGATACGCAAACATTCTTATGTATGTTCGCGTAGACTAGTTGCTTGCCAAAAATTCTCATTTTATGGTGTAGCATTCAAAATTTAGATGAAAACTACCAAAAAATAGGGTATGTAATGTGAATAAAAAAGCGCGATATTTCGATAACGCTAGCTGACTGAAAAAAATTGGTATAACAAAGTATTGTGGGTTCATCAACACTTACAAATCTGAGGACAAATTTAGGGGACCAAAAAGTCTGTTCCGCTGTGTAATCAAATGGAAAATTAGAATATATATTTTTCATTTTCTATTTGTCTTTCAAGTAAAAGTATTTCAACTAATTCACATCTCTGCTTACTTGCTTATTGTTTTTATGTGCTTTATAATTAAATACTGACAGACCAACCTAAATTGCGACGCAAAGCGTTGTCTGGCTGTCAAAATTTCTCATGCCCATACAAAATGTATGAATCCAACCGAAATAACGCGGCGTTAACGCTTTGCAATTGGAAAATCCAATTTTGACAGCGCGTAAAGAAGTGAAGTTGGCTGCAGAAGTTCTGTTGTTTATTTTGTTAATGCTCACACATACACATATCATTTTGTTAAGTAATGTAAATTTAGCTACTTTCAGGTCAATTAAGCGTCTTCGTCTCTATTTCTTATTTCTATTTAGAGTTTTTTATTAATCAAAGTGAGTAAACATTACTGTTTCTGGTGCAACGTTATTTAGGTTACTCATTTCAGCGTAAAAGCTAAGCGTTAAATTACGTTGCGCTTTGCGTCGTAATTTAGGTTGGTCTGTAAAATTAATAATAATTTAATTGTTCAACAAAATATTATTAATATTCCTGGATCATAATATTTTTTTGTTCAAAAATGTGTGCAATAATCATTATTTTGGGTTCAGTTTGACAAAAAGAATTAAAAAAAGGTATAGAACTTCAAACGTGATTATTTTTTGCCATTTTGACGATTTCTTGTTCAGGATTCCTTATAATTTGACATTGTAATGACACCACTACTTTTATCTCAGTATTTTATGTAAAACGGCAAACTCGGTAGAAAAAAATTATTTTAACATCGGCAAGTAACAGGTTTGTGTGTGCCTTAATGATAATAAAGAACCTAAATGAAGCAAAATACTGGAAAATGTAGGAGGCAAATGTACATTTTTTCTAACAATATGTTACAAGATAAGAGATTGTTGTAATTTAATAAAATACTATTGTTTATTTTATAAAACAGTTGATGACCAGTTTTTCCAAAAATCATGTTTTGTTCATGTTTTTGTTTGTTCATCTCAAAGCCACTACACACTTATAGGTATGTTATAAGCAGTCATTCAATTCTGTTCACTGCTTGTGCTATGAGTGAGGGAGCGAGTATGTACTGTATTCGAAAAAGTATAGAACTTCACAAATACCAAAAAAACTTATTCGCTGCACAGGTCTAGTTTGAAAAAAACAATATGACGGATTTTAATGCGAAATAGTAGTACGTAAAAAAAAGATTTTTTAACCAAACTATCGAGTAGGGTATCAAAATAAAAGAAATTAAAAGGAGATTACAAAAATATATGTATATAAGTTATATGTTTAGTTACCCGACTGCCAAGAAGGGTCATGTTTTTCGCGCGTTTCTTGCATATATAGACCCTTTACGCGAAGTGAGCGTAGGCGACATTTTGTTAAAAACTAATTTTTTTATTGAAATCAAAATTTTATGAGCCTACTAGGGTGATCGACGCGGTCTTTCAACCGCTTTTTAAACCGGGTTTTTCCGCCACACGGTTGTCGGTTTTTTCAAAATGTTGAATAGTCCGGTTTTTTTAAATTAAAAAACCGGCCAAGTCGAATACTTTTCGATTTGTATATTTTATAAGTTTTTACTATATTAAAACTTAGACGAACTTTTACTGTTGATTTTCCCAAGTATTTTTTTCAACAACATTTAGTGAAACATGAAATTAAGGCGAATTAATTTTATAAGGTGGTAGCAGAGACGAATTAAACTCGCATTGTGATGTAGAATGGCCATCAAACTCCATATTTTATATGGAGTGTGACCTTCATCGTAGACAAAAAATGCTTGTATTTTTTTGTATTGCTGTTCAATGAACAGTGTTCATGTATTGTAAGCGCAATATTCACGGTCAAAATGTATGACCTGCTTTATAGCAGTACTAGTGAAATTTTGTTGTATGCGTCACACCGACGATGCTTGAAACAAAATCTAAATTTTTGAACTTTTCGCTTGCATGAAGCTTGTATACTAAAGAAAGACAATATCAAGGTAAGCTCATATAGTAGTGTTTCATACTTAGAGCTTTCAAACTCTGTACATAAAAATATTTTTATATTTAGTTTGACGTTTGGTTGATTATAAGATGATCTGAGTTTAACTTATCATAGAATCCATACGTACACGATGCTTGTGTCATGCATTTTGACCGTGAATACTGCGCTTTAATGCCAAAACAAACATTGGAAGCTGCTTGCCAAACATAGTTTTTTTCATTTATACACAGATTACACAAAACTACCACGTACAAGTATAGATTTCTTAATCACAAATTTAAATTTTTCGACGACGACCTCACTCTATGGAAATTTTGTTGCATATGAAGCAAATTCACAACAGACTGCACAAGCAGCTTACCACAAATTCAATATGACAGTCAAAATATTTAAATTGTTTGATTTTTCTTCAAACGTCTTGCCAAGCCGCATGTCAATACGAAAACATCCCCATCTATTACACAACAGACTTGTACAAAAGTAAATTTCTACCATGTTTGGCTAGTCGCTTGCGTAGTCTATTTGACTCTTTAATGTTATGAATGTCAAGAAATAAACAATTAGAAAATATGTAAATCTGTGCACTATGTTTCCTATTATATTTTTCGGACTTTGATTAATAAATACTGGAAGTGTTCTTTTTAGTAAGAGACACTATAATTTTCAATTCAGAAATTATAGGAAATTATATCGATGCGAAGTATACCAAACAAAAGCTTTGAAAAATTATGCCAGATCTGCACAAAAACACAAATGTGAATATAAGGGCAAGCTCCTATCCAAAAATTTCGTCCGTTAATAAATAAATAAAAATGAGGACCAAGTTCTTGATATGTACAGCAACATGTCATTTTTACGCAACCTGCTAGCTTCATTTCATTTCATTTATTTCCCATTTCTCTTTTACATTTTTTTTTTTAGTTCTTATAAACTATTAATTCTTATAATATTCATTACATATTTTCCAAAGGCTGTATTTCTTTTTATTTGTAATTGCAGCTTAGCCGCGCCATTCGTACTATAGATTATTATTTTAATTTCATTCCGTATTATTCCCCAAAAGATGGAGTAAAAAGGGGAGGCCACAACCTGCTAGCTTGGCAATATTTTTTTTAGTTCTTATAAACTATTAATTCTTATAATATTCATTACATATTTTCCAAAGGCTGTATTTCTTTTTATTTGTAATTGCAGCTTAGCCGCGCCATTAGTACTATAGATTATTATTTTAATTTCATTCCGTATTATTCCCCAAAAGATGGAGTAAAAAGGGGAGGCCACAACCTGCTAGCTTGGCAATATTTTTTTACATCTAATATTGGGAAAAATATTGCCGTTAGTTAGTTGCGTAGAAATGAGATGGTATCGCCAAGAACTTGATCCTCATTTTTATATGTACTGCGCCAGGCCAAGTTCCGGCTACACAGTGTGTATCTTTACACGAAACCATTCGAGCTGTTTTTACCCCCCTCATAACTTTGCTCCACTTAATCATAAAATAATGAAACTTGAAACATAAGGTCTCCCTACAGAGGTAACCTCATATGCTAAATTTGGTCCTTATTTTGATCTCAGTACTTTTTACGGCCGAAATTTTTGGATAGGAACTTGGCCTTATTTTCATAGCTATATTTTTGTGCGGATAGTATTTACATGAACTACTAACTTATTTTTTAATAAAGCAAATTAAAACTAAAACTTTTTTATAATAATTTTCTCACTAAAAAACCGGTTGACCGGTTTTTTCTGAATTTTGAAAACCGTAGCCGGTTTTTTTTTAAATTTCAAAAAGTCGAACTATTCGAAAACCGGTTTCTGGAAAATGTCGAGCCTACCCATAGTTTAAAATCGTAAAAATGTCAAAATTGTTGATAACTTTTGAAATACAGGCTGTAAGATTTAATCGTAAGCGACAGTTTATGAATATAAATCATGTTTAAATACAATAAAAAACCCTTCTCCTGAAAAATTTAGTTTTTGTCGCCTACGATCATTTGGCGCTAAGGGGTCGACATGTTTGTAGTTTTCTTTATTACCACGTACCTTCCAAACGCCTGCATGGATTTCGACAGTTAAGGTATCGTTGTATTCGTCCTAAAACCCCAAATGTTGTTAGATAGGTGTTTGAAACGAAAAAACAAAATGGCGGATTTTTAATGCGAAGAAGTAGTACATGCGTCAAACATTTTTTTAACCAAAACTATCGAGTAGGGTATCAAAATAAAGGAAATTACAAAAATATATACATATGTATGAGTTGTATGCTTAAATTTAATTACAAAAATATATATAAGTTTTGTGCTTAAACTTAATTATTAATAATAAATTGGTTTAAAGTTGCTTATAGGGCATTTACATCGCACAGTGGTTTGTGGCAAAAAAAATGGAAATAATTCAGTATCTTCGTAACTGCTAAAGCCAGTGATATGAAATTTTCATGGTTATAGCTGAGGTTTTGTTCGTCTTCGTCTCGGGTATGTAAAACTTAAAAAACATCGCCAAAATTACATTTCTTGTCCGATTTCCAAACCCTTTCCCATTTTTAAATCTGATATTAAAGTCCTACATTTGCCTCATTTACGGTTTGAATTTCTATCCGATAGTTCAAAAGTTACAGGCCTTGCAAAAAAAATTTTGAAAATTTGGCAATCTTATTCTGGTATTTTTTAAACTGTAAAGTTGTCTTAAGTCGAAAAATTATACCAAAAATTGAATAACAATCTGCACAATTCAACAAAAATTTTTCAATTTACCGAATCAATTTATCTTAATGGAGTGAGAAATGGCAGAAGTTGCAATTTTACACTTAAAACAAAGTTGATTTTTTAAAAAATTTTTTTGTCATAAAGTTACTTTCAGTATTTTTATTATAAAAAATAAGTTTCTTCAAAGACCTTAACCAAGTTAACATGATTTGGATAGAGGAAAAAAAACCAAGCTAAAACTTAATTCGAATTGTATTTGCTCCATGCCTCTTACTGTTTTTTATTAGTAACTATACCATCTTAAAACGCTGCAAATTTCAAATAGTTTTTAAGATATTGCGGGTCAAAGATTTAAAAAATTAACGAAAAATCTTAAATTTGACAAAATTTTTTATATTTTCCTTAATTGATCGCAAATTTTGCGAAACTCTAAAAACAAATAAGAAATCTTAATCTACAGGTCTCTACCTTTAAAATTATACAAAATGTTCCAAACAAAAGTCTAATTAAAATTGAAACTGCTGCCATTTCTCACTCCATTAAGATAAATTAATTCGGTAAATTGGAAAATTTTTGTTGAATTGTGCAGACTATTATTCAATTTTTGGTATAATTTTGCGACTTAAGACAACTTTACAGTTTAAAAAATACCAGAATAAGATCGCCAAATTTGTAAAAAATTTTTTTTGCAAGGCCTGTAACTTTTGAACTATCGGAGAGAAATTCAAACTGTAAGTGAGACAAATGTAGGCTTTTGATAGCAGATACCAAAATGGAAATCGGACAAGAAATGAAGTTTTGGCGATTTTTTTAAAGTTTGACATACCCGAGGTTAACAATTTTGGGAACCCCTGGAGCCTCTCTCAAAGGAACCAGCACCCCAAACTCTTCAAACTTAATACGGACAACACCTCAGCTATAACCATGTAAAATTTCATGTCACCGGCTTCAGCAGTTACGAAGATACTGAATTATTTAAATTTTTTGCCACAAACCACTGTGCATCGGCATGAAATCTAGTTCAAACGAGATTTTGGGCAAAATCTAGTTTATTTTTAGTAGATTTTCCATACAAAACAAAATCTAGTTCCTTACTGGATTTTGTCATCAGCTAGCTATTTTGGTTTTGAAACTTAATTTTTCTATGCAGTTTGTTAGTGAAATTTAAAAAAGGTCCAAAAAAGCTTGGTGTAAACGGTATAGATTTTAATATAGATTTCAATTGAAATCAACTAGATTTCGCTCTGGTGTAAATGTAATATTACTGGATTTGGCAAAATCTTGTTGTGTATGGGAACTACAACTCTGATTTTTTCATATTGTACTAAAAAATAAACCACATAAGGTTTGTGTATTTGCTATTAGGTTTATCCTCTAGCTATTTTGGTTTTGAAGCTTAATTTTTCTATGTAGTTTGGCAGTGAAATTTAAAAAAATTCAAAAAAAGCTTGGTGTAAACGGTATAGATTTTAAAATACATTTCAATTGAAATTTACTAGATTTCGCTCTGGTGTAAATGTAGTATTAGCAACTAAAAATTCATACTGCGTAGAAAGTTAACTAGCTTTAAACAAAAAATCAAGAACAAAACTGTAAACAAAATTAACTTTAAAACCAAAAAATAAATTTAAAAAAAAATCGACAGCATAAAAAATTAACAATAAAATAACCAGTCCAGTAGTGCGAAACATAGCGACTTTAAAAGTCGGGAATCATTAAAAATCAAATCTTCTTAATGCTATAAACACAACTGGGACGAACGACGAATTATTCGATACGAACATTCGTCGTAGGAAATAAAACACATTTGTGTACATGAAAATACAGGCAATCGGCACGTTGGACGAAAGTTTCCGTGCGTAACAAACTTGAGATAGGTTTATTTCTATATCTTACGTCGTCGAACGATGGCAAACTATTTGATATTTTTGATTTGAATTCGAAAATATCAAAAATGTTCATTGGAGTGATGTGATTTTATTACGACATCAAAATTAACAAACACATTGCAATTTTTGCGAAGCACATAGGGGCAGAAGTATATCAAACCGCGCGATAAATCAACCGCCATCTTTTGATACGTAGGTGAAAAGGAAAAATGAGCTTAATTTTGGGGCGTGGCATAAGCTGAGTATATTAAAAGCTAGACATTCAAAGTTTTAGAAGGGTTTTCTTGCCATTAGGAGGGAAGGATCAAGCCATAAGCAACTATATACAATATGATGAAATTGGACTTCAAATGGCGGCGCTATATATAAAAAATAAAAATTGCGGTATCTTAAGACGTGAGAAATTTTTTTTTTCAAATAAAATACAATATGGCAAGAAATCGCAAAAAGTTAAGCTTGGATGCAAATACGGACATGGTTAGATCAGCTTTCGTGAGAGTAAGACATACTTCATTGTGCTCTGTGTAAATCTTGTTCTATTATTGCCATAAAAATCCGTTTTTAAATAAAAATAAAAAATCAGTTTTTGATGCTTTGATTAATTGCTTGTTTGTTATCAGTGTGTTTTTAAATAAACAACGTTTTAAATAAAAAGTTTTGGATTTTTGTCTCTTACTTGAGGTCTAGTGTTATCGCAATGTTATAAAAATTTTTATGAGAGCGTTGTTATAAGAAATTTTATAACAACAATCTTATGAGATGAACTGTCAAAAAACACACGTACAGGAAAATAATTTGGTGTGCATGTGCGAGTGTTTATTAAAATACATTAAAGGCAATGTTTTTGATAAAGTTTGTATGTTAAATAAGTGAATAAATGTGTTTAATTGATTTATAAATTCAATTTTGTGTGAAAAATTAAAAATAAAATAAGTAATTGTGCAAAAGTAGTACATGTTAACTCGGTGAGCATTGGCATAAAATGAAATCTTATAGGAAAAGTGAAATTACGTTTACGCCTTGTATGAGATTAAGAGAAAAATCGACATTTTGGTTTTATTATTCTGCCGACGTTTTCTCTCATGTTATCTCAAAGTTAATATCTCGTGAAATTAAATTCCATAAATAAAATAATACAAATAAAACAACAAAACGTTAAATATTTACATCAAATACAAAGTTCAAAGTAAAATAAATCACATTAACCAACAATAAAATAACAGAGCTAATTACAACAATAACATAAAATCCTAAATTAACCAACAAAAAACAATAACGTTACACTTTTATTAAAAATCCCTAGTGCTTCATTTATCACAACTACTGGTTATCCATAAGTGATACCAAGTTGTGCACTTATGCATAACGTTTGTAATAATTAGTTTGTGGTTTGGGTTTTAGCTAAACAGACTTAAGCATTACCATTTTCAAATTAAAACCTTCTATGTTGTGCAACCTATTTTTTGTTTTCTAATATGAACTGTTTAAATGTAAATTGCTCAATAACCGGAAATGATCGCATGGTGTCATGTTGGTTATGTGTTGGCCATTGCCACATAAAATGTTGCGGACTCAAACCTCGTGATGCTGATGCCTGCAATCTACTCAATATCTGGCTCAGAATCGTACGCCATGCGCTGCAAATAGACTGTATGTTGCTGCTGCTTCACCACTAAATATCGCGCCCCTATTTGACGGCCAGTTCAACTATAATCACCTACTCCACCACAATATTCAGGCCAAGCCCAGTATATTGCTGGTAATACCATCCCCCTACACACGTTTCTAGCAGTCAGTTATCCGTGGTTACTCAATCAACATCAACAAATAACAATGCTACAACTAATAATGTTATAACTTGTCCTTTAATAGCGAAACCTCCTAAGAAATCAATATTTATCTCGCGTTTCGCCTATGAAACTTCAACGGATTATATTGGTTATTACATAAAAAATAAATTAAATTGTGATGTTGATATTATAGCTTATAAATTTAAATATTCTCAGCCGCGAAGTATTGCTTCATTTAAGGTCATGGTGCCTTTTGATGTATTCGATCGTGTCGTTGATCCAAATTTATGGCCTTTATGTACGTGAATTTATCAACAACGATAATCATAGACCCACAATTATTGCTCGTTTACCTGCAAATACAACTCACAACTCAAAAAACGAATCCACTCCTTTGATAATCAATTAAATATTGTATACCAGAACGCTAATGGAATTAAATCTAAATTATCCGATTTATTTTTGGAAAGTTTTGGGTTTAGTCATCACGTAATTGTTTTCACCGAAACATGCCTCCATAGTAACATTTTAAATACCGATTTTTTTTAAAGAGAAGTAGCACAATCAGGCAATTAATGCCTACCAGTTAATTAATTACTGTGTTACCTTCTTTGGGAAAGGGATAGAGTAGAGAGAACAGGTGGTGAAGTGGGAGAGAGATAGAAAGCTTAATTCATTTACAACCCTGCTAATGCGCGTTTTTTGTACAGCACTGTTGCAAGCCTCTCTGGTGTCAAGTAGAGGCATCGATATGTTTTTAAGCTACGTAACCATTTTATTAGCTCTTTTACTTCGCCGACGGTTCTGCTACAGTACTGACGAAGGAGGGTGCTCTGAAGTGCATTAGGATATGCTAGTATTAATCGCTGCTGGTACTGCCTTCATCACTTTAACAGTGCAACAACAACCAACACAATAACACACCAATGCACATGAGAAAAATGCATGATGTTGTTGGCTTGCCTGAAAGTAGTCTTGAACTCAAGACCTCAGGGTTTGTAGTCAAACGCGCTATCTACGGAGCCAAGAGCAACCATTTTAATATATATAGACGAGATAGAGTAATTGATACTACTGGAGGTGGAGTTTTAGTTGCTGCATGAAATCACTTGCCTACTTTTGAAATTGAGTTGGATCCTTTACGCAATATTGAATTTATTAGTGTAAAGATAAATCTTAATCATAAGCAAATTTTCATCACATGTTCATACATTCCACCGAGCTCTGACCAAGCGACATATCTTCAACACTCTGAAGCCATTAAATCCGTCGTTCTACTATCAAATCCTGAAGATTCCATTTTTGTTTTTGGGGACTTTAACGTGCCGTTTTTTACATGGAAATTCTTACCGGAGTCTTGCTGTTACTTTCCGATAAATACGAATAACTTTATTGAAGAATTTTTAAACAACCTATCTGATGCGTGTCTTTTTCAAGTAAATGGTATCTACAATGACTTTAACAGATTGCTTGACCTGCTATTTGTAAATGAACCCGCCGAATGTATTCTTACTCGTCATAGTCCAATCTCCAGTCCGGAAGACCGATATCACCCCACGATCGAATTAAAATATAATTTCCAGTTCAACATAATCCCTAGACTGAGCCAAAATTGTATAAAGGAGTATTGTTTTAAGAAAGCTAACTACGATAATCTAAACTTTTTGTTAACTAATACAAACTGGATTGATATCCACTCTATATCTGATGAATCTCCTGATGGCATAGATGGAATTATTAACTCATTTTATACAATTTTAAAGGATTATATTGATGAGTGTGTACCAAAGCACTTCGTCACTGCCTCATGTGGCCCTCCCTGGGCATCAAAAACGCTATTTACAATTTACCTAATTTCAGGCTGTACAAAAATTATATAAATAATATTAAACAAAATCTCAAACGTGAACCCAATCGTTTTATAAATTTGTGAACACCAAAAGAAAGTCTAATAGTTACCCCTCTACTATGAAATATTCCGGGATAGATTCATTCGCTGATTTCTTCGCATCAACTTATTCTGATGCAAAATACTGCACGTCACGTAACTATCCTTTTCCTATACAAGAACAACAACCAATTTTGCTTCCTTGTATCCATACATCTAATGTTATCTTCTTTATAAAGAAACTAAAAATTTTAACATCCAGCGGACCTCATGGCGTTCCTAACTGTATTCTGATGAATTGTGCTGAAAATTTGTCTTGCCTTCTTACTATTCTTTTGTCAATTAAGTGTGGTTATTTTCCTCAACTATGGAAATAATCATTTATTATACCACTATTTAAATCAGGCTGTAAGTCAACTGTAAATAATTATAGAGGTATCGCCAAGCTAAGTTCTATCCCAAAACTATTTGAACAATGTATTTTTGAGACTCTTTGTCATCAAATTTCATGTGTTTTAACACCATCCCAAGATGGGTTTCGTAAAGCACGTTCTATTTCAACTAATCTACTGCAGTTAACTTCATTACAATTAATCATGGTTTCACAAATGGTAAATATACAGATGTTATTTACACTGACTTCAGTAAGGCTTTTGATAGAGTTAATCACTGCCACTTAATGAAGAAATTGTATTTAATGGGAGTCTCCAATAGAACTTTGAATTGCATAAAATCGTATCTGGAAAGGAGACATCAACGTGTTCCTTTCATTGATGTTCTTTCCAAAATAATTTATGTTAAATCTGGTGTTCCGCAAGGCAGTCATCTTGGGCCTATTTTTTTCTTACTTTATATCAATGATTTACCATCATCAGTACAATTTTCTTATATACTAATCTATGCCGATGACGTCAAGATATTTTTGAATTCGGATAATCAACTCAGTCAATCATATCTACAGCGAGATTTGGACTCATTTTTTATATGGTGTAAGGAGAACCTATTGGATTTAAATCTAAAAAATGCAAACATATGCATTTTTCCAGAAGAACTAACTCTAGTGGGTGCTTCACTTTAAGAGGTTGCACATTGGAGTCCGTCGATGAGTTTCTTGATCTTGGAGTTCTTTTTTATAAAAAGTTTCTGTTCATCAATCATATAAATACGAGCATTAACAAGGCCCGTGGAGTATTTTCTTTTATTAAATGGTGGGGTAAAGAATTTAATGATCCAGCAGTAACGAGACAACTTTACACTTCCTTGGTCGGACCTATTTTGGAATATTGTTCCGTCATCTGGGAACCTCATTATAACATCCACAGTGGTCGTTTAGAGTCTGTACAAAAGCAATTTCTACTTTTTATATTGCGTAATATATATCCCAGCCGGGTGTCAAACTTGCCATCATATCAATTCAGATTACAACAAATTAAGCTGCCTACATTGAAGAGCCGGAGAAAAGTTTTAAATGCAATATTTGTTATTAAACTTATAAATGGCGATATCTGTTCTGAGTTTCTGGTGATAGTTAATGTACCGCAACGTCCCCTACGTAAATTTCACCCTCTTGCACTGCAATATTTTCGTCAAAACAACGCTAATGCTGATCCTTTTCGTAGAATTTGTTATAACTTTAATGAATTGTATAACGTTATTGATATGTCTTTTCATATAAATTTAATTACAGTAATTTAATTTTGTACTTAAACAATTAGTTTAGTTTTATATGATTACATGTAAATTTTTTTAATATGTTGTCTGTACGGATTTTATTAATCCATAGACATAAATAAATAAATATTACTAAAAAAAGTTGTGTTCTTTATTGTGTATATAATAGATATGGGGAAAATTGGGGATCTCTATAACTTTTACGCTTTTGAAATATTAAAATGTAGAAAATATACACCCCTGTCGTGAATTATTTTTTCCCCGAAATATATTAACTTTCCCTTGTTTGGCAATGCTGAAAAAATATTCGACAAACTCCCCTTGGCATGAATGATTTCTTTTACCTGGAATTTTCCCTTTTCCCCTGTTTTTGTTCACTTTATTTTAGCAGGCAAACTGGATAAATACATAATTTAATTGCTATTTTATCCTTCCCATTAATTATTAAAACTTATAAATATTTATATTTATGACAAAATCAGTAAATGGTATTCATTTATTCTCATATTAACAAATTTTTTTAATGCTAACTCCTTGCAACACCTTTCTATCACACATGAACTAAGTTGTGAGATGATGAAATATCAAATCACTCATCGCATCCAAATCCAAAAGACTATTTCATTGAATTAGGCTGCCTGCAACGGCTCCGGTACTACAAGACATTGGATGCATCTAGCAATCCTGGATGAACAATTCGATCTCGTTTAGATTCCTCACGGAATGCAAAGATAATTCCAATTTCTAGCACTTCATTTTTTATTTTTTAACAAAAATTTCTTTGATTTTTAATTTATTTTATTAAGCTTCTTCCTTATTTATATTCACTAAGGACTGATAGCGGGAAAAAATGTTCACGGGAACTTAAAGATAGCAATTTTCCATGGTAGGGATATTAAAATTTCATGAGAACATAAATTTCACTTGTTATTCGCGATAGGGGTGATAGTCTACAATTATACTTGACCATTTTAATAATATTTTTACACAGATCAATTCTTTAAAAATCATACCACTAGAATGTGAAAACAATATAAAATTTTTTTAATGAGAAACGTCATTTTTTTAATGTCAAACTTTTATATTTAAACAAAATTTTTTTAACCCTTTGAAAATTAAATTTTTTACTTGATTTTGGACTCTAACCTAGGATTACAGAAAAATATTTAGAAAAAGTTTGGAACAAATTTTCTTTTTAACGGTTATATTTATTTATTGTATCTTCAATAAAATTTAAATAACAATAACTAATAAAATCTTAACTCTAGAAATGTTTAATTTGTACGTCCAGCCAATGCCAGACAAAAATATTTGTTTCAGCGGTTGGTTCTTTGGTTGTTTATGTCTCTCGTGTTCGGCTGAGAACAAGAGTGTCCCTCCTTTAGAAAACACTGTCTTAACCAGCGGCACATCTAGATCTTTATGAATTCGCTTGTTTCTGACACACCATGGGGCTGCTGTAATCGTACGGAGTATTTTATTTTGTCGCCTTAGAATTTTTTTTACATTTGATGCCGGGCAGTGCCCCATAACTAGATACCGTAGTACCATATTGGTTTTAGAATAGAGTTGCATAGAAGAAGTTTACAATCTAGGCTTAGAGTAGAGTTTCTTCCAATGAGCCAATTCATTTGAGCTGCTTTCAATTTCGTTTGGGTCACCTTTGCATTTATGTGGGACTTCCATGTTAGACGACGGTCAAGATGAACACCGAGATATGAGGTATAGTTTGGTTAATTATTTGTATAGGTGGGCAGGATTCTCTGCATAATGTAAAGGTGATGTGTAGACATTTTTGCTCGTTAATTTTAATTCGCCATTGTTTTAGCCATTGTTCCAACTGGGGTATATACTCTTGCAGTTAGCGGGAAGCTTCTTGATGGCTTTTGTGAATACTTAGAAAAGCTGTATCATCAGCGAAAATTGATATGTGTATGTTACTGCTTACCGGCAAGCCAGAGGCATATATCATATATAATACAGGGCCGAGGATGCTGCCTTGAGGAACTTCAGCTTCAATCGGTTGAAGAGGGCTTAGAAAATTACCTTCCTTAACAACAAATTTTCGCTCAGTTAAGTAGCTTTCTAAAAGCTTAAGGGTGTTTGCGGGTAGGTTTTGCTTTAGTTTATGTATTAAACCTTCGTGCTATACTTTATCAAATGCCTGAGAAACATCGATGAAGAGTGCAGAACAATATTTCTTTTCTTCGCAGGTTTTTCTAACCACGTTCACGAGTCTATGTGTTTGTTCAATCGTGCTATGTTGTCTCCTAAAACCGAATTGGTGGTCTGGAATACATCCAGTACGATTTAGTATGGGTGTTAGCTTACTCATAAGTAGCTTTTCAAATAGCTTTGACATGTTAGATAATAGGCTTATCGGCTTATAGGATTCTACCTGAGGTAATTAGCAAAACTTTCCATTCAGCGGGATAGCATTTGAGGCGCAAAATACCGTTGAAAATAAATAGAATTATCCTTTTTGCAATATAGGGTAGCTCTTAGAGCATTTTATTGCTTATTTTATCATCGCCTGGAGCTTTTTTCGGTTTTAAGCCCGAAATATAGTGTTCAATCTCAAGAATATTGAACCTCAAAGTAACATCTGGTATAGAGATGACTATTGGCAGCTCAACTATATTATCAGACGTATTTGGAGTAATTACTTTCTGCAAGTGGTTTACAAACAGAGTACCTTTTCCAGCGTCAGTTCTTGCCCAGTCTTCATTCAAAGCTCGCAATGGAGGCTTATATCACTGGTCTTTTAAGGCCTCGGGCTGCTCTCCGTAGCGAATAGTCTGTTTGAGGTGTTGCGTCGAGCGCATTCAGAAATTATTGAAGAGAAGCGGTTTTTTATATTTTTGTAGAGTTTTCAGCTGCTTAGTACATTCCTTCAGCCTAGATTTTAGCTGAGGAGATCTGTAGCGTTTCCATTCTCAGCGAACTCTTCTTTTTTCGGATAAAAGCCGTTCTACATCTGCTGAATAAATTTTATTATATCTCACCTGAAGATTTGTAGCAGTAGTAGCTTTTAGAGCAGCTTGCTTAAGGTTTGCCTCAAAAATTCTAAGACTCATCTATGTCAGCAGGGGTTTTTAATAGAATATTTTCTGTGCAATGAGCACTCAAATATTTTTTGTATTTCAACTAATTAATACGTGTGGTTGTCATCGTTAAATCACAAGTGGGTGAAGAAGTTGTATGTGAATATATAGTGACAATAGTTGGTGAGTGATCTGAAGACAAATCTAAAGATGCTTCAACTTGGATCATTTCGCTGGGCGATCTGTTGGCTGCCCACTTGATATAATATTCAAACGCATTTTAGAAATCGTGACAAACAAAACGAGCCCCTTTGTGGTAATGAGACGTGATTCCCAGAACGGCCAAAAAGCGTGGGCCTAGTGAATTGAAAAATTAACTATATTGAGGAGAGGATTGGAGGAGAGTAAATTGACGAAATCACCACGTTTTGATGAAAAGCTTTAATGCAGATGTTAGTTGTTTGTAGATAATATTCACAATGATCACCCATTAAGTAGTGTTTTAATCGCGATTTTATTAGTATAGCTGAGCCACCAAAAGGTCTACCTTGGAGGTCTTTTGTGTCATACAGCGTATATCCGCTGATTTTAAAAAATTTTTTAAAAAGCTTCTAGCCGTCAAGTGTGTCACGGCGGTAAGCATAACATCAATTTGTTTATTCGTCATGAAGTGTTCGAGTTCGTTTTTATGTTGGCGGATGCCGTTTGCGTTCCAGAAACAATTTTTTAAATTCATGCTTGCAATAATGTAGACTGCATTTTCGAAATTTCCTACATCATTCAGGTAATGTTGGCTGTAAAAAAATTTACAGTTTGAATTATATTATTTATTGAAGCCTCAATTCATTCAAAATTGAAGACAGTGTTATCGTTGGCAAGAGGCCGTTTTTGAACTGTGGGCTGGTTAGACTTCAACGCGTTTGCGTATGAGAAATGGCTGTTAGGTATGTTTTGCGCTGTGGCCTGGTTAGCCTTAAAAACGTTGGCGTATGAAGGCCGGCTGGTAGCTGGTTGCCGCAGCTGGGGATAATTGGTGTTGTCAAAAGTAATAGGTTGATCATAAGTATTATTACGTCCTTTAGACAAAGATTGTTTGACATGTACATAGACAGAACAGCCCCTGTAGTTTGCAGTGTGGTTTTCGTGGCAGTGCTGTGTAGTTCTCCACACACGACACAAACGGTATGTTTCTGTGTGGCCATATTCTTGGCAATTGAGGCATTGAATAGGCCCTGCTCGCTTGTGTGGTTCCTCTACGGTAACTCGTCGTGCAGCAAATCTCTTAAGCTATAATAGGGGTGTATTTCATTCTTTTTTAATTTCATATCTCCTCGTTCCAGTTCCACATGAAATAGTGGTCGGGGTACTCGCTCTATATTCTTAATGTTAGTAACATTTTTCACAATAAAATTATTATTTAGTAGACCCGCTTTTACGTCTTCTGGATCCAGGTATGATTCAATGCCTTTTACCTGGAGGCCTTTTGCACTTTTAAGTTGGTAGGTGCAGAAATTTTTATTTTGTGTTTCAAGATCCGAAACTACTGTGCTCTAATGATTTTCTTCATTAACTTGAATTTTTGTCTCTTCAAATTCAAAAGTTATGTAAGAAGTTTTCTCTTTCAAATGATATAATTTTTTTATCCCATTTTTTGTATTTGAATTATCGCGTGATGTTAGTAATTTTTTGCGAATTATTGCGATTTATCTAATTTTCTGAGATTTTGTTATTCTTTGCAGTGTTAGTGATTTCTTCAATACATTTAGAAATTTTTCGCAAACTTGCGAGTTTTTTGCGTTCTTTCCAAGTTTATTTTATTTTGAACAGTTTTGGCGATATTTCCAAGGATTGTTACCGATATTGCAACTTCTAGCGAATTTCTGCAATGTTCGCGATAACAGCGAATTTGTGCAAGTATTTTGCTTTTTAAGAGTTTTCGAGAATTTTAAATAATGTTAGACTTTGCTATTGTGCCGCTGTTAGCAAGTTTTTGCGCATTTTACCATTATCGCGTTTTTTTATCGAATTTTTAGTATTCCTTATATCTTTAGGGACTTTTAATACAAATTAAAGCTTGTTAAAATTTAAAATTTTTCGTGAATTTCTATTATTTTCACGAATTTCTCTTATTTACGCGAAAGATATAATTTTTTTCAAAGTTTTTGGCTTTCTATAAATAAATAAATAAAAATAAATAAAGAAAGTTTTTGGCTTTCTTTATTTATTTTTTTATAAGGACTTAATGTTTAAAATTTTAGAAAAGCTTTCGCGAATTTTCATAATGTTTTTCTCCAGAGTTATTGACTTACCTTACAGTTTTAGCGACTTTAGTCAATTTAAATTTAGGGATTGTTTCCAATATTGCGACTTTATGCGAACTTTCAACATATTCACGAAAGGTGTGATTTGTTCCAAATTTCTGGCCCTTTTAGGGCTTATGCGACTTTTAAACAACTATAAGATCTGATGTCGATGTTTGCATTTATTTTTTGCAAATAATAATAATTTTTGCCGAAGTAAATATTTGTATAACTTGGTACCTATCCATGGACTACAAAAATATCCATAGCAAGGCAGAGATTTGGAGTAAAACTGTTATTTCGTCTAATTTAATTGTGTCTCAAAAGACGAATTTACGCAACGAATTCTCGCCGACAAATTCGTCGAACTATGCGAAATTTGGCGTTCGTCCAAATTGTGTTTATATCATAATAATGACTCCCGGCAGTAAAAGTCACTATGTTCCGCACTACTAGACTTGTTATTTTATTTTTAGTTTTTTATGCTGTCGCTTTTTTGATTTTTAAATTTATTTTATATTTGTTTTCTTTCTAATCCCCGACCAAAGAAAGGGGGCTATAAGTTTGTAGTGTGTGTCTGTGTATATGTGTGTCTGTACGAGTCCACGTACAGACGAAAAGGGCTGGACGGACCGATTTTGATTTAGTGTTGATCAAGAGTTTTCTTAGCTATGTTTTTATAAAATCGTTCCAGCCGTTTAAAAGCCATCACATGTTTTCTAGATGTATATTGTGGAATCTGTGTGTCTTTGACGCAAAATATTCCAACTTATGATAAGAAAATTGGTCCACCTGTTTTGGGGTTATCATCTATTCTCTTCGGGGTTTTTTACATTTTTAATTTAACGTTATTGAATTATTTATATTAAATTTCCACTTGAAATCTGAGTTTTTAATCAAAAAGTAAATATCCAATTAGCTCTACTTTTAAAGATATATTGACTTATATTTTCATTAGTTTGATAGTTTTTTTCTTATACATACATACATTGTTGATATACACCTACACAATAAATACTTTCAATATACTTACCAAAGTTTGATTTGTAACGTTGGAATCACCAGAAGGATAAGGCGTATACACAGCTAAGGCCACACAATTAGCAAATATTGTTAACAAAATAAAATACTCGAAGATTCTATTTTACAAAATTGGTGGTACATTTAGTTAAAATACAGTTAAGAAAACCAATGGAATATCTTAATGGTACAGCAGCATGATCTTGCTTGTAAATGCATAATTTTGCTTTCGGTTATACAAAAAAATCACGTAGCTCTAACGGCTGATTCTGGTAGACGGGGTCAAAAAAATATTTGTATCGGCGTTTTGAAAGTTTAAGTATGACCTTGATTTTAGGGTAAGTTAAAATTCCATGCCCGCTTTTGCTCATTATTATAATGAATCGGCTTAAGAAATATTGTACTGCTTACATTTTAACTATTAGGTTTGCTAACACTTTTATAAAATTTTACGAAAACCATTTTTTTTAAGACTTTGTCTCACAAAGTTTTCGTTATATGGGTCTTTTTGACCATTTTTTAAATAATTCTGGTAAAAAACGACTTCAATACAAGGAGCCAATCGGACAAATTACAAAACGGACGCAATTGTGGGTAAGTTTAAAATTCGATATACCTAGTCAATTTTCAGTTTATATTTTAGTCCTAGGAAAGATTGAAATAACTTGTTAAAGAAAAAGTGTAAAATCGGTCCATAATATCGGAGTTGTGCGATAATCAATATGGTGAAAAGGCATATGAAGAATTGTTTTAAGCTAATCTCGCCTAAAATATACACAAAAAACACGACTACTATGTTAAACTCATTCAATTTGGTGGTTTCTGTTCAGTGATTGCAAAGTTAGTACAATTGTACCATTTTTGGTACAATTCGGATTTTAAAAGTACAATGGTACACCAATGGCTTATTTAGTACAATTAATAACCTTTCTATTTTTTTAGAAAACCTCCTTATTGCAGCTCTTTCACAGATAAATTCTTTCACGTAGCTAAACTCACCAGTTTCTACCTGCGAAACCGCCACAAAATCGCCCATCAGCGGAACGGGGCGGGGCACCCAAATAAATTTGCCTGTTTCGGCAAACCCTTAACTTTTACCTTCTTGTTTTCGGAAACCCGTAAAACATGTCTCAGGTCGCCATTGTCCATCTACTTAGTCTTACCAGCAATCTAGGAAACGGCGGGTTGTCAATCTACTTTTCCGAACTTTTAATTCCTAAATCAACAGCCTCTATGTTTCTGTTTAATCAACAATAATTACTTCATATATCAATACGCAATGCCCCTCTCCTGATTTTAAGCGCTTAACAAATGCACGTAAAAATGAAAAATATGCATTTACCTACGAACAAAGTACCAAAACTAAAATATGAAAAATTTTTTTAATTTATTCTGTTTTCTTCAAGCTAAATATCCAATTTATATTGTTCTTTATAAAAAATTATTTAACGAATTTATCAACACCAATATTTCGCTGCCAACAATGGAAAAAAGTGCCCGTTTTAAGAACTTTCTGGTTGGTTGCTCACAATGCATTACTGTGTACCAAATTTAAGCTTTCTAGCTATACTCGAAGTGCCCCTTAAACAGAAGGGGCACCCTAGTCCCCAGTGCCTGTTTTCAAATTTCAGTTTTCTTGCTATACTGGAAGTACCCCATACAAATAAGGGGAACCCTACTCCCCCCAGGTGAAAAGTGACCGTTTTTAGATTTTTCTAGTCAATTGCTCACTAAGACCTACCTGTATACCAAATTTCAGCTCTCTAGCTATGCTGGAAGTGCCCCATAAAAAGAAGGGACACCCTACTCCCCCCAGAGAAAAAGTGCCCGTATACCAAATTTCAGCTTTCTAGTTATACTGGAAGTGCACCATACAAAAAGGGGGCACCCAGTCCTTCCCGGGTGAAAAGTCCGCCTTTTCATATTTTTCTAGTTAACTTCTCACCAGGACTTACCCGAATCCCAAATTTTACCTTTTTAGCTATACTGGAAGTGTCCCCTTCGAAGAAAGGGAACCCTACTGCCCCCTTTCAAGTTTTTTCGTTAATTACTCATCAGAGCCTACCTTTACACCTAATTCCAGCTTTCTAGCTATACTCGAAGTGCCCCATACAAAGAGCGGGCACCCTACTCCCTCCCGGGTGAAAAGTCCCTCTTTAAAAATTTTTCTGGTTAATTGCTCGCCAAGACCTACCTGCATACCAAATTTGAGCTCTCTAGCTATAGTGGAAGTGCCCTACACAAAAATCGGGCACCCTAGTCCCTCCCGGGCCAAAAGTCCCCCTTTTCAGATTTTTCTGATTAATTATTCGCTAAGACCTACCTGCATACCAAATTTGAGCTTTATAGCTATACTGGAAGTGCCCCATGCAAAAAGCGGGCACCATAGTCCATCCCGGGTGAAAAATCTCCCTTTTCAGACTGCTCGCCAAGACCTACCTGCATACCTAATTTCAGTTCTCTAGCTATATTGGAAGTTCCCAATAATATTAATGAGTCAGTGAATATGAACTAAAGTATGAACTTTTTACACCTTAATATCTCGGGACGCTTTTACGGTAGAACATTTCACCGATGGGTTAACCTCTGTAGGGAGACCTTATGTTTCAAGTTTCATTATTTTACGATAAAGCGGAGCAAAGTTATGAGGAGGGTAAAAACGGCTCGAATGGTTTCGTGTAATAATACACACTGTGTGGCCGGAACTTGGCCAAAAAATAAAGCTAAATTTTTTTACAGCTTTTTTTTACAACTTTTCATTATTTTTAAATTTTTTATATTTTTGACTAATTTTTCGACCTTTCTTGATGTTGAAGTGTTATAAAAAATGAGCTTAATGTCACTTTTTTTATAAAAAACGTTATAAAAACTTTATTCGATATTTCGCTACTCCTTTGTGTAGCTTCTTCAGGATAATCAATTAGTAATAAGACTTAAAACAACAATGCAACAGTAACAGTTTCGATAAGTTATATATATAACATTGGGTCATTCTATAATCTATATACTGCTTTAGCTCTGTGTATTAAATGTCTATAACTCTGTGCTACACTATCAGTATCTGCTCTAAAGTTAATTCTAACATCTGGTGATACATTAATTATATGTAAAATTTCCAACATATAACGACGTGTATACCTAATTTCTGTGTTCAAAATGGATGTTGTTTTAAATCTTATTACTAATTGTTACTAACTGATTATCCTGAAGAAGCTACACAAAGGAGTAGCGAAATATCGAATAAGGTTTTTATAACGTTTTTTTATAAAAAAAAGTGACCTTAAGCTCATTTTTTATAGTTTAAATGGTGTTTATGTAGGTATAAATAATATGAAAATATATTTTTGGCTCATTTAAATGAAATACATTCAATCAATAACAACCACCTAAGTGCTGAAAATAGCATTTCGCAAAATAAATACGATTTCTACTCGAAGTAACTAAACTGGTGTGTTTGAAAATGCAATCACAAAAAACTTACCTATTTCAATTCGCAAGCAAAGAGGAAAGTGAAATCTAAGTGAACTTTCCTCTTTAAAAAAATTTGGTATAAAATTGCAAAAATAAAAGCATTCCAGTAAAATTTAAACCCTTTCTTTTAATATTATTTAAAAAAATAAATTTTTTATACATTTTAATACAAAATACTAAATTAAAAAGTAAGTTGCTGAAACCCAAACGTTGAACGATGTTGCTTTATTTCGACTATTGTGTTACTTTTGTTTACTTTACAAACAGATGCATAAAATATATAATATGAAGCAAAAATAGTAAGGGAAAAATCTAAAAATAGTTGAAAAATTCTGTGTTGGATACTATGGTTTCAAAAAACATAGAGCATTGATAAGAATCTTTTTCGACGATTATTTCGAAATATAAACAGAACGAGCGACCCTAGAACATGCCAAAGTGAGATTTGCGATTTTAAACTCACAAGTGATTTTTGCCATTGTAATTCCAAAAGAGTAATATTACCTACGCTAAAATTTTACATTTCTTCTTTAAAATTTTCATACAATTTACTTTTGTATTGCTTAGACTGTTTTCTAATGAAAAGATGTTTGAGATTTGTAAAGTTGAAATGTTATTTGGCAAACGTTGTCGTAGTTGGCATATTAATTGTTAAATAAAATTTCCGCAAGTGTATCTAATTTCTTTTTCTGTTTCAGAATCTATTATGTCTTTTTTGAAATCAGATATTGGTCAAACTTATAGTTGAAATACGGAGTTGGTATTAGAAAACCGTATAAATTTGATTTTAAACGGCACAAAAATTTCGGACTTCGAAACGATTTGATTATAAAGATTTTTCAAAAGCAAGTGAAGTTCTGAAAACAGTAGCATGGGGACCACGTCGTTACTTTCGAACATTTTATTTACTTTTTGAACATCAGAAAGTAATGGCTTTAAAAATTTCAAATAGAGTAAATATTTTTCACTATAAAAATTTTTCAAGACTTTAGCTTGATGACAGGATTCCGGAATAGATGCAAGTTGAAAGTGAGTTTTTAATTCCAACCATTGTATACTTATTACCATGATGTCGATCAAATCTGCCGCAGTGATGGTTTCTACACTGCCAGATTATTATTATTATTTGTGAATCTAAATTGATTATTAGGCTAAGGTTCGTAACGTTATATTCAGAAAGAATTGGGTATGATTAATATTCCAAGGAACAAGGGAAAATTAACATCAACTTAATTTTTCAACAGAGCCACCTGACAAGTGGTGATAGCAAATACACGTGAGCACTGACGATGGAAGTGTAGCGGCTTCCGAAAGTGGCGCTACTCTGTTCTGCTGTGTACGTTGAAAAATTAAGTTGATGTTAATTTTCCCTTGTTCCTTGGAATATTAATCATACCCAATTCTTTCTGAATATAACGTTACGAACCTTAGCCTAATAATCAATTTAGATTCACAAAGCAAATACGTTCGAAATAATCATATTAACAAACAATTAGCTACTGGCTTGAGCTTTTCACATGTTTATATGTTCATATATACTTAAGTATAAAATCAAACCAAAAAAGTTTGTCTTGAGTAGAACAAAAATCAGAAAAATGGGAATGAAGAAAAATAAACCGATGGCAACGCTGGGAAAGTGCACTTTAATATCAGCGTGAGAGTGATTTAATTCTCGTATTCAATTTTCACGAAAAAGTTGTATATATAAGAATTAAAATCACATTCAACAGAGCCACCTGACAAGTGGTGATAGCAAATACACGTGAGCACTGACGATGGAAGTGTAGCGGCTTCCGAAAGTGGCGCTACTCTGTTCTGCTGTGTACGTTGAAAAATTAAGTTGATGTTAATTTTCCCTTGTTCCTTGGAATATTAATCATACCCAATTCTTTCTGAATATAACGTTACGAACCTTAGCCTAATAATCAATTTAGATTCACAAAGCAAATACGTTCGAAATAATATTATTATTACTTTTTAACTACTTTATATGGTTACGGCACATAAATTTATTCTAATAAACTGTTTTATTTAATTTGAATTAGAAATTAATTACATGAAATTGAAATTAAAGAAAAAGCTAAATGAATTGTTGAAAAAAGCTGAAAAGAGCTAAGTGAAATATTTCGAGCTAAACATTAAAGAATTAAGCTAAATTTAACTCCAAAAGAGGCTAATATGGCCACACTGCAAATAGTATTTTAAAATGAAAAATAGTTTGAAAACATATTTTAAGGCGCAAAAATAAAAAATTATTTTCTCATTATCTAAAGTACAGAAATACAAAACAACATATTTGGGGTATTCACAAGGTGTCTTATCATGTCATAATGTCATAAAGTGCTGATATTTTAAGATAATCTAAAAACATTTGTTCAATTCACAAGCTCGTATTAACGTCGTATGTGTTGTGTAATCGTCGAATTATACAATATTGTTTTTTTGTTGTTGGCAATTTTCATACAAAAGTGCGTTATAATTATACGATTGAATTTTATATGTTCTTCAAATAGTTGTATTGAGGCCAGGTCTGGGAATATTTTATTTATTAGATTAATTTTAAAAAAATATTGCATATATATGATAAGTAACACCAGAATATACATTATTCTTAATGATAAATATATAATTGATTCATTTCAATTTAATTTTCAAACTAAATTAAGCAAAATTGCTTGTCGCGAAAAAAGTTATTGTATTTCGTGTCAAATTAATATTCCCATGTCTGGTCTCATTTCATGGTATCAAATCAAGGTGAATCAATACCAGGTGGCCTCGAGAGATCATGTGACTACGAATTGTTTACCATATTTGAACTGCAAACTGTGTTAATGTATCGGCTTTTTTGATAGTCCAAATATAAATTCTGCACAGCGAATTTATATTTGGAATATCAAAAAGCTGGTATATTAACACTGTTGATGGTTCAAATATAGAAAGATTTTCTTAGTCACCTGATCTCTCGAGGCCACCTCGTATTAATTCGCCTTGCCTTGGTATTAATTAAATTGACATTTAAGATACGACCAAATAACGATACAACAAATTTGTCTATTCACAAGCACATAAACAAGTGTCGTCTTTTTTTAAACGATAAGACATACGACTTAGCTTGTGAATTGAGCAATTGTTGTTGTGCTTCAAACAAAAAAGTCCTAAAATAATAAGACTTTTTGTGCTGTGTTTATTATTTTGTCATAACTACACAGTAAAAATCGAAGCCGTACGGACGAAACTCTTTCGTCGAGCCGGTGATAATATTTACAATCCGCCGCCATTGCTATAAATGAATGTAAATAATATGCAGTAAAGTATGTCCTAAAGTTGTTCCCAGTCTTAAAACTTCACATTTGATTATATTTTTATAGCTGTGTAAAAACTAAAAATAACAAATCGAGATATTTTAAAATATGCAATTGGGAAAATTTTGTTTGTATACTTTAGCTGGCTGGCAGCTAACTAACGTTGTTCCACTAGCAGCCGGGTGGAAAATTAGTCGGCTCAGTCACCGGCAACAGCTGGTTTCGTTTATGTTTATGTATTTGAACAATTTCAATTTCTGTCTGCGTAGATATTTGTTTTTAGTTTAATTAAAAATTAAGAGTTTAAAAGATATTCAGCTGGGTTTTATTTACTTTATTAACAAGTTGAAGAATTTAAAAACAAACTGGCTATTATTTAAAATTTTCACTTGTTCTTGGTATTCTAATTTCAAGTATTCACAATTGCTTTTTTTTATCAGCTGTTACAAATTTGAAATAGTACTCTAACTTATGAGGGGTTGCTCACAGCAGTCATATTTTTTCGTGTTATTATTTTAAAACATAAGATTTTATGCCTACCTTGTGAATGCCCCAAATTTATAATGTATATTTAGTATATAATACATATACTTGTGTTTTGTTAAGCTTAACCAACAGTTGAATAGTAAGTTTTCCGCAATAAGCATTTAATAAAATTTAAAAATTGCACAAGAAGTGTGGATATCTAACACGTGAAAAAGAAAAAAGGGAAAAGGTTTTAGAGAAAATGTCATCAGCTGCATTAAAGCGCGGTTATACGCTTACATTAAAGCGTAGTTACACCGTTATGCTAAATTGTAGGTACATGGTTGTGCTATATTTTATGTCGTATATATATATATATATATATATATATATATATATATATATATATATATATATATATATATATATATATATATATATATATATATATATATATATATATATATATATATATATATATATATATATATATATATATATATATATATATATATATATATATATATATATATATATATATATATATATATATATATATATATATGTATATATATATATATATATATATATATATATATATATATATATATATATATATATATATATATATATATATATATATATATATATATATATATATATATATATATATATATATATATATATATATATATATTATATATATATATATATATATATATATATATATATATATATATATATATATATATATATATATATATATATATATATATATATATATATATATATAATATATATATATATATATATATATATATATATTATATATATATATATATATATATATATATATATATATATATATATATATATATATATATTTATATATATATATATATATATATATATATATATATATATATATATATATATATATATATATATATAATATATATATATATATATATATATATATATATATATATATATATATATATATATATATATATATATATATATATATATATATATATATATATATATATATATATATATATATATATATATATATATATATATATATATATATATATATATATATATATATATATATATATATATATATATATATATATATATATATATATATATATATATATATATATA